>CAUYTI010116943.1:0-13983 GCA_963575145.1 Galago senegalensis
TCATATTTAAAAGTTAATGTTATTAAAAAAATCTCTAGGTGTCTTTCCCTCTATTTTGCTTGAGGTTAGTTATTGCCCATCAGTAAGGGAAGAGTGAAACTGATGAGCACATGACAAGCAGGATGCACCCCAAAGTGTGCCCTTCAAGAAGTGGGAGCACCCAATCTGCTTCTGAGCTTGGAATAAGCATTTTAGTTCCTGAGAGAAAGAGAACTTTCTTTCTCTCAGGAAACATCTGGGAAACATCTACCAATAGTTCTCAACGGACTGGGAAACTTGGCAGGTTATTGAAGCAAAGCATCTAGGCATAGAAAGATGAAATTATTTATTTATTTATTTGAATAGTCAAATGCTTTGTTTGTCTATTTTGGAACAAATAGCAAATTGCTTAATTGTTTATGTGTTATAGCACACTGGCCTCCAATGATTTTGGCACAGGAACCAGTTTCATGGAAGACAATCTTTCTACCAGGGAAAGGGGCAGGGGTGGTAGAAATCTGATAGGTTGCCAAGCCCAGGTGGGGATGCAAGCAATGGGAAGTGGCTGTAAATAGAGATGAAGCTTTATTCATTCACTCACCACTCACCTTACACTATGCAACTGCTTCCTAACAGGCTACAGACCAGTACTAGTCCATGGTCTAGGGCAGGGGTCCTCAAACTTTTTAAACAGGTGGCCAGTTCACTGTCCCTCAGACCATAGGAGGGCTGGACTGTGGGCCCTGGGATGAGTCCACTGCTAAGCAGGACAGGCAGCAGTGGCAAAACCCTGGTGGGCCAGATAAATGTTCTAGGCAGGCTGCATGTGGCCCGTGGGCCATAATTTGAGAACCTCTGTTCTAGGGGCTGGGAAGCACAGCTATAGCAGATGCTGTTTGTATCCAACCTCAGTCTTTTCAATCCACCCAAGAACACTTCCTGTGGTGGTGGGCAGTGCCCGTACATTCTAATGGCTTTCTGGCTCAAGCACCCATACCTCACTGTTTAAAGAACTTACCTTGTCATGGGATAAACAAGCAATATCTTACAGGTGGGGACCAACTTATTTCCATTGTGATAAAAGCAGGTCTTGGATACAAGTTTTAGGCAGAATATAGGTGAGATGAAAGAACTCATAATGTATTACCTTACTAAGGGATGAGGTAAGAGAGTGGAAAAAAATACATTTTTTCTTTACCTTCCTGATTTCAGATAGTTTAATTAACCCAAGTAGTTATCTACTGGAATAGTGCAGTGATGGGAAAGTGGGAAAGAATTAAGACATGTTACAAAGAACAAAAATCAATTAATAATTAATATCTGTCCCTCAAAGTAGAACTGAGCTCAAGACAATAGCTTTACAAACCAGGCTATTAAGTAGAGTGAGGGATTTTTGAATACATTTCTCTTCCCTTCTGGGAAGATCAAAAAACAGACTTGGAGGACTCACATCATAACTTTTACTTTAGATAAGAGAAAAAGAACACAAACAAAAACCTTTGTAAACCGGGTGAGCCTTGTCTTTAGGCTCAAACAGAAAAAAGAGACAGTGATGAGATGGAAGTAGAACAAAAACACTTTTCGTTTTTAGTAGTTTCTTGAGAGGAAAAGGAAAAGAAAAGGAGAAGATACAGAAGAAAAATATATAACCCATTTTCCAAAGTCAAAATTTAGAAAAAAAAAAAAAAACTTCTTAGAAGGCCTTTATCAACCTTTGAATAGGGAATTTCTTGGAGAAACACATAAAAACATGATGGAACATTTCATAGGCCATTTTACACAAGTAGGCCACAATAACATGCGTATTTTTGCAAGCATAGACACTCAGGTATACTAATGACAGTCACATAGGTGTCACAGTTATGAGCAGACAAACTATATTCATAGTAAGTCAAAAAGTGAAATGTATAAATGCATACCAATATGGTTGGTAGTTGTGAACAACCCGCTTTATAACATGGATCATTTGAAAAACTGTGACTGACAGTCTAAGTCTTTTGACAAGATCAATCAAAAAACCAAGGTGGGTGATAATTCCACCTAACACGATACTGCTAACATGATAAATCTGGGCTGTGTACAATCAAACACTCACTAATCCCTTCCCTAGGAATTGGCTTTCAGAATTTCAACATTTGAGATTTTAGTCTTTGGGGATGATGATTTGGGGGATTTTAGAAGTTTATGGCTTTTAAAGTTTCGAGATTTTGATCTTTTGGAATTTTAACATTTGGGATTATGGCATTCAAGTTTGAGCTTTTTATTTCAAAATATTAATAGGGTACAAAAGTTTCTGGATACATGGATGGCTTTTGTAATACTTGACTAATAGCTACAGGGGTTCCCACCATCCAAATAGTGTTCCTTGTACCCATCACGTAGATTTTTCCTTCCCTTCCCCTCTCTCATTGCTTAATTTCCACTGAGTTTCACCTACTTCTGTGCACATGTGTGCTAATTGGTTACCTCTAATTTAATAATGACATGTGTATGCTTTTCCAATACTGAGATACTTCACTTGAGAAAATGGCCTCAGCTCCCTCTAAATTGTTTCAAATGGCATTAATTCATGCTTTTTTATGGCTGAGTACTACACCATAATATACATGAGAACCTAGGTTGATTCTACATCTTGTAAATTGTGCTGCAATATACATTTGTGTGTAGGTGTCTTTTTTGATAAAATGACTTATTTTCCTTTGGGTAGAATGCAGCAATAGGAATGATGGATTGAACAATAGTTCTACTTCTCATTATTTGAGTACTCTCCATCCTTTTTTCCATAGGAGTTGTACTAATTTTCAATATTAGTGTTCTTTTCTCTCTGTATCCATGCAAGCATCTATAATTTTAGGATTGTTTTAAAAAGAAGCCATTCTGATAGGGGTAAGGTGTTATCTCATTATGGTTTTCATAGCATTACCTGATGATTAGTGATGTTGAAATTTTTTTATATGTTTGCTGGCCATTTCTCTACCTGCTTTTGAAAAGCTTCTGTTCATGTCTTTTGCCCCCTGTTTATGGGATTTTTTTTTTCTTGGTGATTTGTTTGAGTTTTTATAGATTCTGGTTATTAGCCATTTATGCAAAGGTTTCAATTTGAGGTCTGCATACAGATTTTTTAAGGCCCATTTTGTTTATCTGTGGTATCAGATACCGTGAAAATTATGCACAGGCCATGTTTTTGCTCATCAGCTATCAGTAGTTTTTGTTTATTTAATGTGTGACCCAATACAATTCCTCTTCTTCCAATGTGTGGCAGAAAAAAAATTAAAATGGTTGGACAGGCTTGGAGCCCACAGATCAGTGGTTAGGGTGCCGGCCATATACACGAAGGCTGGAGGGTTCAAACCCAACCCAGGCCTGCCAAACAACAATGACAACTACAACAAAAAATAGCTAAGTGTTGTAGCAAGCACCTGTAGTCCCAGCTACTTGGGGGGCTGAGGCAAGAGAATCACTTAAGCCCAAAAGTTAGAGATTGCTGTGAGCTGTGACACTGATGCAGGACAAGTGGCACCATGACCTGCAAGCCTTAGCCCTGGAGGTGTTGATGCTGCTCCGAATGGAGGAACCAGCTTGCTGGAAGGACCAGACACCTGCAGAGAACACTGACACCTTGCTGTCTCCTCTCCGTGCACTTCTGGCTGGTCAATTTCATAGATGGCCCTTGAAGTCTCCTAGTACACTTCTGACTGGTGAATTTCATCTAAGTTTCCAAGGCCTGAGAGCTCATTGGACAGCTGGTGGTAACTGCTGAGGATCCATGCCCTAAAAGTCAATATTGATTTAGGCAAAACAACCCTCTGCCACTATATATCCCTAAGCAGAGAGCCAGAAGACAGACCTCTAAGAGGGAGCAGGAGAGCTTGTTCCCCTCCTAGGTGCTCTCTACCAGAAAGTTTGGTTTTTTGTAGTTGTTGTAATTTTTGTTTCTGTGAATAAATCCTGACTTACCACTGATCCTGTGGTCCATCAATTCATTTTGTGAATCACCCGGAGACCAAGAACCTGAAACTCAGTATCAATGCCACAGCACTCTACTGAGGGCAACAAAGTGACACTTTGTCTCAAAAAAAAAAAAAAATGGTTGGACACTTCATCTACATATTTTCTCTCATTCTGCAGGTTGCCTATTTTGCTCTATTGATTGTTTTCTTGGCTGTACAGGTTTCTTTTCTTTCTTTTCTTCTTCTTTTTTTTTTAGTTTAATCAAATCCCATATATTTATTTTTGTTGTCACTGTGCTTAACATTTGAGTAATTTTCACAAATTCTTTGCCTAGGCCAATACCTAAAAAAGTTTTTCTGATATTCCCTCTAGAATTTTTATGGTTTCAGACCTTACATTTAAGTCTTTTATTCTTCTTGAATTAATTTTTTGTGAGTGGTGAGAGACAGGGCTTCTATCTCATTCTTTTGTATGTGGCTATCCAATGTTCCCAGTACCATTTATTAAATCGGGCCTCTTTACCCCAGTGTATCTTGTGTCTGCTTTGTCAAAGATCAGGTGGCTGTAGGTCAGTGGTTTTTTATCTGGGTTCTCTATTCTATTCCATTGGTCTAAGTCTCTATTTTTGTAACAATATCATGCTGGTTTTGTTACTATATAGCCTTGTAGTATAAAGTCTGATAATGTGATACCTCCAAATTTGTTCTTTTTGTTTGGATTGCTTTGGTTATTGAGGCTTTTTTCTGGTTCCAAACAAAATATCTGATTATTTTTCCTAGGTCTGTGAACTATGACATTGATATTGAGAAAGGCATCCTATTGCATCTGTAAATTACTTTGGGTACTATGAACATTTTACATAAAGATTACAAATTAACAACCTAATGTCACATCTCAAGGAACTAGAAAAGGAAGAGCAAACCAAACTCAAAGCCAGCAGAAAAAAAGAAATAACAAACCTCAGAGCAGAACTAAATGAAATTTGAAAAATGTATAGAAGATCAATGAAACAAAAGATGGTTCTTTGAAAAAAATAAACAAAATCAGCAGACCACTTCCTAGATTAACTGAGAATAAGAGAGAAAGAACAAAAATAAGCTCAATAAGAAATGAAAAAGGAGACATTACTACATAAAACCACAGAAAATTTCCTATGAATACTATGAAAATTCTGCCCACTTAGAAAATGTAGAGGTAATAGACAAATTCATGAAAACACACATGCTCCCCATATTCAAGCAGAAAGAAATTGAATTACTGAACAGACTAATAATGAACAATGAAATGCAAGCAGCAATAAAAATTTTCCAACAACAACAATAAACTCTTGGACCAGATGGATTAACAGCTGAATTATACCAGATCTACAAGTAAAAACTGGTACTTAAGCTGTCAAAATTATTCCATAACGTAGAGAAGGTTAGAATTCTCCTTCTGATTCTAAGAAGTCAGTGTCACCTTGACATCAAAGCCAGGAAAAGACAAAACAAAAAAGAAAACTACAGCATAATATCCCTTATAAATACAGATGCAAAAATACCCAATAAAATTCCAGAAAACTAAATTCAGAAGTACATAAAAATTTATCTATCAGGACCAAGGGGACTTTATCCCAGGGAGCAAAGATGGTTCAACATGCATGAATCAAGAAAGGTAATTCACCACATAAACAGATGCAAAAACAAAGACCAAATGATCATCTTAGAATATGCAAAAAAGCACTTGCCGAAATTCAGCACCCTTTCATGATAAAATCCCAAACTAGGCATAGAAAAAAATCTCAAAATTGCAAAAGGCATATACGAGAAGCCCATAGCCAATATCACACTGAATGGGGAAAAGTTGAAACATCACCTGTAAGAACTGGTCTAGCCAGGGCAATCAGGGTATCCAGAAACAAAAGGTATTCAAAAAATAAAGGCTATCCAAATCAAGAAAGAGGCAGTCAAACTATCTTAGCTAATGACATGACCTTGTACCCAGAAATCCCCAAAGACTTAACTCCTGAAATTGATAAGTGAAGTCAGCAAAGACTCAGGATACAAAATCGATGTACATAAATCAGTAGCAGGTGCAGTCAAACTGAGAATCAAATCAAATTCTCTATACCATTCACAATACCTACAAAGCTATTGTGAAATAGCTACAAATAAAATACCTAGTAATATACTTAATGAAGGAGGTGAAAGCTATCTATAAGGAGAACTACAAAAGCACTGAGGAAAACGAATTGCAGAGGACATGAACTAATGGAAAAGCATATCATGCTTTTAAAATGCCTATAAAGTTTTAACTTAGGAAAAGGAAGATGAATTTGCTAAGTGAGGGTTACACAAAAGCTGGACAAATGGCTTTTCATGTAAGTATTTGGGGATCTGTAGAAACACTGTAGTTTTTTCTGATTTATCTCAAACTGTGGCTCCTTAAAAAAGTATCTGAAACTCTAATATGATTATTTTCTGCAAAAAAAAGAGCCCTCTTAAAATACGCAATAATCCTTAACATGAATGGTCATAGATGTGTGTCTCAGAATTGGGCTTTCTCGCAAAAGAAATTCTGAGCAAGCAAACCTATACAGACAGAAAACAGATTAAAATAATTCCCCAGGGCTGGAATGGATGGGTAAGTGACCAGCAATGCTAGTGTCTGTCTGCCTGTACGAGGTTTACCTGGAGTAACAAAAATGGACTAAATCTAGATTGTGGTAAGAGTTACAGAATTCTGTAAATGCAGAACAACAACAAACTTACTGAATTGAAATGAATGAACTATATGGTATGTAAATAATATCTCAATAAATCTGTTAATAAAAAGAAGGTCCACAGCAGTGGTTTCAACTAGGGGCAATTTTGCCCTCTTAGGGGCATGTATCAATGTAAAGACACAGTTTTGGTTGTCACAGCAAGTGATTTATCCAGCCAAAATGTCTCAATGGAGACTGAGAAGGCCTGGTCTCAAGAAGGTCCCTTAAAATTTTACTGTGCCTCACCTGCTATCTCAGATCTGACATGGTGCCCTACTTCTATGGGGGGTTTTATGGGGGTTTTTTTGTTTTTGTTTTTTTTGTTTTGTTTTGTTTGTTCTTGTCTCTGGCATCCCTGCGAACATTTTATGGGTTTTGACAAATGTGTATTTACCATTATAGGATCATACAGACCAGTTTCACTGCCCGGTTAATCCTCTGTGCTTCCCCCATTCATTCCCCTAACCACTGGCATCTACGAATCATTTTTCTGTCTACATAGTTTTGCTTTTTCCCAAATGTCACAGGGTGGAAATCATACAGTGTGTTGCCCTTTTTTGTCAGGTTGTTTTACTTAGGAATATCCATTTAAAATTCCTCCATTTCCTTTCATAGATTGATAGTTTGCTTATTTTAACACTGAACAATATTCCACTGTCTGGATGAATCAAGTTCTTATACATTTATTTTATTTTTGGTAAGAACATTTAACATGAGATCTACCCTATTAAAGAATTTCTAAGTGTACAATGCAGTCTTCTTAAGTATAGACATGAAATTTTATAGCAGATCTCTATGATTTGTTCATCTTCTATAACTGACAATTTCTACCCTTTGACTACCAGCTCCCAGTTTACTTTTCGATGGCACAGATCCTAGCAACCACCATTCTGCTCTCTGCTCTATGGGTTTAACTGTATCAGACACATATACAAGCAGAATTATGCAGTTTGCCCTTCTGTAACTGGCTTATTTCACTTTGCATAATGTACTCGAGGTCCATCCATGTTGTTGTATATAGCAAGATTTCTCTTTTTAAAGGCAAATATACTTACAAGTGTTTATTTGTCCATTGACCTATGAAGGGTAACTTGATTGCACCAAATTTTGGCAATTATGAATAAATATGCTATAAATACACATGGCAAGTTTCTGTGTGGGTGTAGTTTTTATCTCATATTTGTAAATACCAGGAAGTGCAATTCCTGGATTACATAGAAAGTGTATGTCTAGTTTTGTGAGAAACCAGCAAACTGTCTTGCAAATTGGCTGTGTCATTTGCATTTCCATCAGCAATAACGGAGACTAACTGTTGCCTCTTTGCCAGCATTTGGTGTCATCAACACTGAATTTTAGTCTTTCTAACAGGTATATAGTAGTATTTCATTGCCACTGTAATTAGCAATTCCCTAATGACATATGATGTTGAATAACTTCTCATATGCTTATTGGCCATCTGTACGTGTTTTGTTTGTTTGTGTGTTTGTTTGTTTGTTTTTTGGTAAGATAACTGTTCAGGTCTTTTGCCTATTTTTTAACTGGATTATGCATTTTTTGTCACTGGAATTTAGGAGGTTTTGTGTATTTTATACAATGGTCCTGTATTAGCAAAAATTAAATTTGAGAAAGTAAGAGTATAGACTCTTACTGAAAGGGAAAAAAAGGTTCTTTCCTTTGATAATGAAGATGATAGATGCTGAGAAGTTATAAATGCTAAACTACCATGAGAGTTAGATGAAAGACAATCAAGCGCTTTTCCCCACAAACTGCCTATTACATACTACAGCCCAGCCTGCCCTGAGGTTGCGTCTAACATGCCTGATACAATACAGCACCCTGGTCTACCATGGCTGCCAAGGCAGTCATCTGAGAAAGTTTTTGTAAACTACCAGATACTACATTGTTTAGGCTTTGTGGTCCATAAAGTCTCTGTCAGAACTATTTAACTCTGCCTCTATGGTGCTAAAGCCTTGTAGCACTAAAGCCTTGTAGCAGACTTTGAAAGTAGGAAAGACTCTGCATTATACTACAGACAATAAAAAAGAAAGAGTGGGGCTCTTCCATTAAAACTTTGTTAACCAAAACAGACAGCTTTCCAGATTGCAAGCCACAGTTTTCTGACCCTGAGTCTGAGGCATACAGCTTCTAGAGATGCCACCTGCCTCAGAGAGATGTTTGTTTTGCTCCCACGCTTGTTGAAGGTATTGTGACTTCAATATATCGATGCTGCTGCTTTGCTGAGCTGCTGTTTCTGAAGCAGATGGCTTCCACGTGAGCTATAAGGAAGTCCTTAAAGAAGTGAGTGTCCCTTTCCATCCTACCACAGTCAGCTGCTCTCATTCTATTGTGATCCTCCCTGGATGAAATCGTACTCAAATGTTTAAACTCGCCCAGGGCTCAGGCTCCATGACAAGATGACATCTTGGATGATAGTGCTTTTATTTTTGACCTCACTATCTTTTTACTCTGAGAATAGTCCCCTCCCTTTTATTTATTCCTTCTCATCCTATCAGTGTGGGACTGGTGGGCCCACCTCTGTTCTCTTCCACAACTTTAATATTGTTCTGCTTCTAGCTCAGCATCTCCCTCCAGAGTTCACCCCCAGATTTCAAAGATTTTACTGGCCAGTATCAATCTTTCAGTTCTGTGTGAGTTGTTCAGGTTCTATGGAGAAGGATTTGGCCTCAGTGATCTAACTTGAAATTCTTACCTCTTTCTTCACAGAAGCTGGCCAGACAATCAAGGGACATAACGAACAGAGAATAATTTCCAAGAGTATCACTGTGTTTCTTCTTTTCATTTAACCGTAGGGTTACTTCGTTTCCTGAAATCCAGAATGCATCTTCTCTTAAAACAAGCTATGACTGGTTTATATTAATCTATCCAAAGGGAGGAATGTAAGGCCCAGAGCAGCTGACAAAGGATGAAGCCGCACCTCTCTGTACAAAAGGTCTGAAAAAAGTTAGACTTTTGTAGGTTTCCGAATTGTCTTGGATCTCTAATTTAAGCATTAGAACACCAGGGTATCTTTCCATCTACAGAGAGAAGGATAAAATTATCAGGAGCACGTGACAATATATGATACATTCTCAAACGCACCCTGGAAAACTCATTAAATATCCTCTAGTCTTCTCTAATTATCCCAGTGGCCGACCAGCAGTTTCTTGTAACAACATAATAAAAAAGATATTTTTAACTGGCAAATGTTCAAGCTTTCATAAAATTATTTAGGAGCAAGAATTCCGTTTCTTGCTAAATAAAAAGATTTCATGTACAGGAGTTTCAACATAAAGTAGCAAAGAGCTTTGATTATTATATTTCAGAGCCTGGGAGTCAAATGTAAAAGCTAAAAGAAAATTTTGTTCCTCTGTGGGAGAACACTCCGCAGAACAAAGACCTTTTACTACCCCGGACTTTTCTGAGTTTTAGATGTTGATTTTCCTCACTTTTCTTTTCAAGATCAGAATGTCTCTATTAGGGCCTTTTAGACAGGAATATCATGCAGAGAATTGAAAGGGCACCACAGACTGGAAAACATGACTTATTGTATAGATTACAAGCATTGTAATTTATTTAATTATAAAGTTATTCCAATTCACATATTTGGCATTGGCTAACACTATCTGTTAAAAGCCCTAAAACTGAGTAACAAAAGTGAAAACTGAGTTGATCATTTTCTTAAAGACCTGGCAATATTGCGCTTTCATCTGTGAGAGAGGGGAAAAAAGACAAAAAAAGAGAAACATTCCATTTTGTATGCTGCCAAATGCATTTAGCATGCTTTCATAGTTCCTATACAAGACATGTACGTATACGCATATATGTGTATATATATATATATACAATTATGATTATATACACTTATACATAAAGGAAGGACAAACATGAGAGTCTTTGTTTATGTATGTATATGTATAGAGAGAGATATATAGGTAGAGGCGTTTCCTGATTTTATGAAGTCCATGGCTCAAACATTTAAACTTTTCTAGTTTAATTAAAACTGAAGCATTATAGGGGGGAAGGAGGGTGATTGGTGGGGTCACCTCTATGGTTTATCCTACAAGGGTACAAGTGAATCTTTCTAAAAGCAGAGTATGAATGTCTTAACTCAGTAACTAAGAAAATGACATGAAGGCCATGTTAACCAGTTTGATGAGAGTATTTCAAAGTGTATGTAAAAACACCACACTGTACCCCCATGATTGCATTAATGTACACATTAATGTAATTACATTAATGTAATAAAAAAAAATCTAAAAAAAACCCCCAAACTGAAGCATTAGTAGGAAATCATATCCACAGAAAAATAGTATTTTATGGAAGGTTCAAAACCTAAATATAAACAAAAAATTCAGTTATGAGCACAGATATACTTTAATTCTGTATGATTGACTTACTATATTTAAAATTAAATAGAATATAAGATACTTCTAAATTCATTCTTTCTCATGGAAAGGGAACTATTATGAAGCTTCTGAACTATATTGAGATGTGAGAGTTACTAATAAGGATGATAGCCAGATAATACAGGAAAGTTTTAGCAGATTTACTTGTACCAAACTTGTCTCTCATAAGAGACATATGAGGTTTCTGTAAGATATAAAATATTGGCAGCCTCTACTGTACAAATAAGCCTCCCTCAGCGTTTTGTTTTGAAGGAAAATGTGACAGAGCATCCCTAATGATCGCTGGCAAATTTCAGAAGCTGACACAACTGTCAGAATATGTAATTTAGGTGTTGCTGTGGCTGCAAAGAAAAATGTACTCTTGAAAAGATCACGACATTTGTGGCGATGGTCAGTGTGTCATACACAGGGCATAGACACAGCTCTAGGGCACACAGAATGTTCAAGAACATTTGCTCTCAGGCCACAGCAAAACCCATAGGAGTCCCTGTATCGAAACACCAACAATGACTCTGAGAGACTTGGCAAAAGAAGGCATGAGCCAAGAATGAAAACAGTGGACTAGTCCGATGAGGAAAAATCAAACAAACAACCAGCAAACAAAATCTTGCCAAATCTTCTCAGGGAGGAAAAAATATTTCTTTCCATTTTGTATTTGGCAAGCTCTCTATTTTCTCTTTGATTATAGACAGAGCTTGTTAGAACAAAGACTGACTATTGGAGCTCTCAGTAGCTGCTATTGGAAAAAGCATGAGAAAAAAGCCAGCTCAACTGTGAATCCTTCTTATAGAACCAAGAGGGAAACAATGACCCAATTGTGGCAAAGAGAAAGGTCTGCTTAACACGGGGAACATTCAACAAAAGATATTTTAGCGGGCCCCACCACTGTAGCTCAAGCCTATCATTCCAGCACTCTAGGAGGCCAAGGAAGGTGGATAGCTTGAGCTCAGTAGTTTGAGACCAGCCTGAGCAAGAGTAAGACCTTATCTCTGCTAAAAATAAAAAAAAATAAAAAAAAAAAATCCAGCCAGGTGCCTGTAGTCCTAGCTACTCAGGAGGCTGAGGCAGGAGGATTGCTTCAGCCCTAGAGTTTTGAGGTTGCTGTGAGCTATGAGGCCATGTCACTCTACCTAGGATGACAGAGTAATAATACTCTGTTTCAAAAAATATATAAATTTTAGGATTCAATATATTCAGGAGAGAAATGATGTTGATTAAAATCATGAGCTCTGGAATTATACACCTTGAATTGGCATAAAGCCTCAGACAAATAACTCAGCATTTCTCACCATCAGATTCTACATCTATAAAATGGTTATAAAATAGTATCTAAACCATGAGGCTATTGAAAGAATAAAATGATGAACTACATCTAAAGTTTTTCTTTCTTCTTTTAAGTGTTGGGTACATAGTAAGCCTTTCGTTAAAATTTGCAATTGTTGTGACTAATACTCTTTGCCTAAAACAGTACATGGGAGGCCCTTTTTGCTGAAAACAGTAAACGTGTAGGCATTCAAAATACCAGCATTTCAATGTAAATGGAAAGATAGGAAACAGTTAAGAAGGACTCCATGTTTAATCTCTTGTTCATAATTGAGAAAATAAAACCACTGTCTGATGCTTTCTCTTCTATTTAATAATAATGTAAATAATCATTAACCATAATCCTATCTTCTCGTATATTGATAGATTGAAGGTAACTTCTGACACACACACACATACACAATCACCTGCTGTGGCTCCTTTAAAAAAATCTAATTTCTTTTACCTAAATTATAATTTTAGATTCCATTGATAGACTGTCCTATTGTTATGATTTATGTTCATTTTTAAACAATACCTTTAAACATCTCCAAATCAATCTTTCTCAATAAAAATGACTTCATGTTTTTCTGAGCACTCTCAATGACTTCGTTACCAACTGTGCAATTTTACACTTTTCCCATAAGCAATCCATAAAATCTGCCACTTCCCTTCATCATAATTCCGGTGACTTTTTTACATGGAATTTTATTTGTAAGGTCATTTGTAATAAATGTCACATAAAACATATCATTATGCGTTTGAATAAGGCTACAGAGGAGGTAAAGCAACTGTGTCACTCTTTACGAGCATTTTTGTTTGATGCTTGCCTTTGGAGGACACTGTTGTCTGTACACCTGTGACCTATCTGTAGTTTTTGGAGACATGAGCATAAAGAATGATTAAAAGAGAGGTTAATTTCAGTCTAAAAGGAGAAAAAAGATGTGTCCTCTCTTCTTACATTTTAAAGGATTGCCAAATAGATGGGTCCTTTTATCATATAGAAAATGAGGCCTAACCTGTCTCATACATGCCAGGGTTTCTATTGCAAAGTCTTCAGACACGGCCAAAAGTTAAACATCAGGCAGAGGCTCATTGGCTGCTTTCACTGGCCAGGAAAACAAGATGAAACAACGGAAGAGAAAATGATCAGTGATATTTCTTCTGTAACTTTAGATCTTTGTAGAATGACCAAAATGTCCAGTATTTCCCAGGACATTTGGATTTCTAACATTTTTCCTCCTTTCCCGTAAGTACAATGTTGTCAGGCTCAACACCCTACATTTGGGTCTAAATGATGTTCCTGGTAGCATAATGTGGCTAACACAACACAGCATTTTCTTTGTCAACATGTCAATATGTGACTTTTGATGCCTAGACTACTAATATCATTCTTGGTCAGATACTCACCAGGAGGTATTAGTAGGACTTTTTTTTTTTTTTTTTTTTTTTTTTTGATAACTTTTGTTATACTTGACAGACTGGATGTCATAAAGTCACAGCTTTCAGTATTCTAGGAACTGAAAAGTAATACAAAATCCCTGCAGTCCCCGCTTGTCTGAAACTCACTCAGAGGCTGAGAATGGGACCTGGATAGGAAGG
>CAUYTI010116944.1:0-11725 GCA_963575145.1 Galago senegalensis
CCTCAACTGAGAAAATGACATGAAGGCTGTGATGACCAGTTTGATGGAAGTATTTCAGACTGCATGTGAAAACCCCATACTGTACCCCAGAAGTGCATTAATGTACATAGTTAACATTCAATTAAAATAAAAAAAAAAAGAAGAACTACAAAACTCTGAGGAAAGAAATCTCAAAAGATACAAACAAATGGGGAAAAAAGTATCATGCTCATGTATAGGTAGAATCAACATTGTTAAAATGTTCATCCTACCCAAAGTGATCTATAAATTCAATGCAATTCACGTCCACTTCCCAGTGTAATACTTCATGGATCTAGGAAAAATAATTCTATGCTCTGGAATCAGAAAAGAGTCTGAATAGCCACGGCTATCTGGAGCCAAAAGAACAAATCTGAATTCAGGCTATACTACAAGGCTATAGTAACCAAAACAGCATAGTATTGGTACAAAAATAGAGACATAGACCAATGGAACAGAACAGAGAATCTGGATATAAAAGCAGTTCCCTACAACCAACTGATCTTTGACAAAGCACACAACAATGTAAAATAAATGGTGGTAGGAAAATTGGATAGCCACATGCAGGAGAATGAAGCAGGATCCCTACCTCTCATACTCACAAAAAGTAATTCAAGGTGGACATAAGATTTAACTCAAAGACATGAAGTCATAATAATTCTAGAGAAAAATATTAATAAATGTGATTTGATTAAATTAAAAAGTTTCTGCATAGCTAAGGAAACCATCAACAGAACAAATAGATAATCTCTGAAGGGGAGAATATTTTTATAAGCTACACATCTGATGATAAAGGGCTAATGTCCAGAATTTACATGTCTTCCATTTTCAGTACACGTTTAATAATCCAGAACTTCAACACTGTTCTCCCTAACTCTTAGCCCAGAGATTTTCCTACAATGCTCAGCTGCCTCTGAATTCCCTCCCCTGTAAACTAGACCTTCCTCATACGGTGATTGTACAGATAACATTTAGACAGTACTCCAAACAATGTTTGACATTCTAAAAAAGTACTATCTTCTTTTTCATGATGTCTACTGTGGGGAAAAAGAAAACATAATAAATAAGAAAGGTAAGTTTTTTATCTGAGGAGGAAGAAAACATATATTGTATTCCTAAAGATGAGTAACACTGACTCAGAACCAGCCATTAGTTTAAATTATTCACTCCATTGATTCGCATTGCTAGTAGGGAAAATAGAGAGGCAGTTAAAATTTTACCAGGCCAATTTGGAACCTGGCTTTAGCGCCAGTTTATGTGAAGTGGAAGAAATGTACTATTCCATATGGAAGAAAGAGGAGAGAGGCAGAGAGATTCATTTGACTACTCTCAGTTTATGGTCTACCTGACACCACTGGATCATCACTGAGAATTATTCTGTGACCAAAATAAGTTGATTAAAACCAGAGTCCTACCTCTGGAGTGAAATTAAACTACATAGTGGGCTTTTAATACCAGGCTCTCTTTCCATGGTGTGTTGCATAATAGAAACCAATTGAAAACATATATATTAGGACAAATAAATATAAATAAATTGATGCACTGTGCAGAAAAATAGTCCCAGGGGATCCTACAGTGAAACCAGGTACTGTCGGCATTGAGAGCAGTATCTTTTAATTAATAAAAGGGAAATGGGAAGGAAGAGAAATCCTTCAGAAGAAGATGGGATGGTGCTGTAATTTTATAAGGTTTGCTGTTTTATGGGATAAAGAATGCCCAGGGACAGACATTAAAAGAAAGTAAAGTTGAATTTATTCTTGGCTGACTACACTCAATGAAGAATTACAGGAGAGCAAATTCTTGTATCCCATCCTTTTCTGGGTTGCTCTTTCTCTAAATATCTATGGCTCCTGCAGTCTCAACATGTAATAGAGCACAGAATTATGACATTACTTTGATTGTTCCTTCACTTTCTCACATGGTGTCTTTTTAATGCTTGTCCCTCAGGATATACCAGTCTAGGGTGGATGAACAAAGGCCACGGGCAACCACAGCTTCTGTAAAGAGCATAGGCTTTGAGGCTTTGACCTGGGCATCCAGCCAGTGGAAACACTGAGCCCCCAACACCTACTGTGTCTTTCTCCACTGGGTTGGGCCCAGGGCAACCTATCTTTTACCTTGGCAGATATTACAGTTAGGATGTGCCACTTGGTGGCCATAATCCCCAGATGCTTCCTGTGGTTCCCCTTAGGAAAATGACCTTGGTGTTGTCACTGGCAGCTGACACAGTTATGACAGTTTTTGTTGACTTCCTTCTGTTATTCTGAGCACTTCTCTCATTGTATGTGTGGTATGATCTTTCCTCAGTGGTGAAGCATCACCCTGGCTCTTTTAATTTCCTAGAACACGCTGTAATATGATGATTTTCCCAGGTTGAGTCAGATAATATTTAATTGTCCCCACATTGGGTTATTCCCAATAAGATTGGGTTTTTCACAAGAAAAATCAGCGTGTTTCATGGAAGAGACTTAGGCAACTTGACTCTTCCCTGCCTCAGGATGAATTTTCCATCCCGGAGATAGTTTGGGAAGAACTTTGCTGAGCATTTTGCAAGTGTTTATCCCTCTTTGTCTGAGGGCATCTGTGGGTTTTTCATATACATGATACTCTTAGAAACCATTTAGCTGTTGTGATAGGAGATCTTCATTAATAATTGATTTGTCCAGCAAGCTGTAACTCTTGAGAGCATGCCATCTACTACTATTTTATACTTTCATATCATCTGGCATGATGCAAAATGGAATTATATTTATTCAGTACATTTATTGAAACTCATTCTGTGCTAGGTTTTGTATACATGAAGCATATGAACTAGTTCAGAAAAGAACAGTAAATAGTAAATTTATAATGGTAAATTAAGGTAAGTACTAGAAAATAAAAGAAGCAGACTCTATGGGAAAGACAATAAATAGCAGGGACTAATCTGAGCTGAACATCTAGAAAGATCTCTTAAGGAAGTTGAATATAAGCCAAAACTTAGAAGAAGGGACCAGCCATACAGAGGGAGTGAAAGTCAGGGATTCTAAGGTATATTCCAGTCTTTGTCATTTAGAAGATCTGAACCCCTGGGCTATGCGTGTTGGATGTGAGAAAATTAGGTATTCCAAAAAATGCACCGCCATCTTTAAATCCATGGAAAATGGTTGACCACATGGGATTGTTTTGTGCTAACCTAGAGTGGGGTCCTCAGCTGTTATTTAAAAGTCAAGTTTTTGCTGTCATGTCAAGCAGCCTCCAGTTGTCAGGTGAGTGAGTGACTGTTAGCCCTTTGCAAGTTGGATGCTAAAAAAAGCCAAACAGGCAGGATTTTCAATCTACTGGATAAGAATTTTTATGAGGAATATGGGATCAGGAAGAAAGTTATACCAAACAGAAAAAAAGGGCACATTCTAAGCTCACAGATAGTGTTTAGAACATGGAATGTCAGGAATTAAGAAAGTTTATTGGAGAATGGGATGGGAAATGAAGGTGAAGAAATGAAAAACAGACTGGGAAGAATTTTGCAGGCCGTGTTAAGGAGATTGAACTTGTTCTCATGGACGAGTCAAACCCGGTAGCAGTTTCTGAATCAATACCTGTTACAAAATAATAATATTGGTTTGGGGAAGGAAGACTCAGTGGAAAAGAGGTTATGGTAGTTGTCCACAGAGATGTTGAGGACCCAATTCACTGACAGTGAGGAGAGATATCAGAGATATTTCCAAAGGAGAAATGACCATTTGATGTGAAAGGGTGAAAGAGGAAGGGGTATGAGTTCAGTGTTGGGGCCAGGGTGGATGACGACACTGTGGATAGAGGAGGGAGAGTCACCTTGCTGCCATTTGAATGAGCTGATTATTTGTGAACTTCCTGTGATGCGTGCACCTGCTTACATATATTTGCTCTTCTTGGGAGCTCTTCAAGGACAAAAATGTCTTCTTTATGACTGAATCCCCAGTCTAGCAAGGTAGATTTAAGGAGCTTAGTAAATAGTAACTGCTATTCTTATTAGGTTTTCAATAGTCATGTTTAGCAAGTGCATGGATGCCACCCCATTGACAGTGTTAACCATGAGTTCTGAAAGCTCCAGGGAGAGTGATGGGATGCTGATTGAGAGGAATTCTCTTTAGGAGAATTTATTTCAAGGAGCAGGAAAGTGACAGCTCCTAAGGGAAGAAGAAATGCAGTATGTGAGGGGATACAATAGCTGACCCAGTTTGGTTCCAGTGCTCAAAGGCAGCCACGGGAAAGGTTTGAAAGCAAGAATCACACAGGAAATGAGTTCTGAAAATCCAACCATCTCGGTTGAGTCATCCTTGGGCCTGAATAGAAAGTGAGCCTTTTCACAAAGGACACATAACTTTCTCAGATATTATAGACATTTCGGAATTAACCTCAGCTATACTTTCTTCCATTTATGTCCTTTTTTTTTTTTTTTTTTTTTGGTTAGACCCAGTTCCCCTTATTTAAGGAATATCACTGAGTGTAAAGAATTTAATAGAACCTTAATGAAAATGTTATTTGGATCTGTCTTTTTAAACATTTTTTTCCAATGGTTGAAAGATTTTTTTTTCCTAATGACCAACTTTCAATTATTTTGTTAAATCATTATTTGTATGTTTTTTTTATAAAAACAGAGCTAATAACTACATGAACAAAATTATTCGTTGAAAATTCATCACTTGTATTTTATTCCCTGAATTATTTTTTTTTACTCTTCATAAATGAAGCACAACATAAAAGCAATTAACAATTTTCATTAAAGAATGACGTTTTCCTAATAATCCAAAGACTGGGTGTAGCACTTTATGTTTTTCTCTTGTTTATTTTTTTTGTATTAATAAATCAAATTTTATGAACTTGAGATTTGACAAGTAAAAGATATTGCACGGTTTTACTCCCCTGTGATAACTTTGTATATCTGTCATGATCCTGACATCAGTTTCATTTCCTTTCTTCTTATCTGAGGAGGCTATTTGTTGATTTCTGGGTTGCCATCATGTTCAAGTCTATCCAAGCATCTTCTGTAGTTCTACTATTTTGCAAGCCCTGAGGCAAAAATTCATGAGATGTCTTAGAATTCTAAAATTGGAGGATGTCATTCAGTCAGCAATGACAAGAAACCTCTAAGAATTCAGCTTTAAGAGAAATAAGATTGCCCTCTCCAAGTCAATTTTTTTTTTTTGAGACAGAGATATACTTTGTTGCCCTTGGTAGAGTGCCATGGCACCATAGCTCACAGCAACCTCAAGCTCTTGGGCTCAAGCGATCCTCTTGCCTCAGCCTCCCAATTAGTTGAGACTACAGGTGCCAGCCAAAACTCCCAGCTATTTTTAGCAATGCAATCTCACTCTTGTTCAGGCTGGTCTCAAACCCGTGAGCTCAGGCAATCTACCCGCCTCAACCTCCTACAGTGCTAGGATTACAGGCATGATGTGTGATGACCGTGCCCAGCTCCAAGTCAAATTTTTAAACAAACCTTGAACTCTTAGTAATAAGCATTCATCTTAGGGAGAAGGAATGTCCTATAAAGTAGTAGAGACTTTCTTGAGGTATCAATGGCTGTAAACAATACAAATACTTATAATATATAGGGAAGAAAAATGATAGATAGAAAAAGAAAAATGATGAATAATGTTTAGAAGAAAAAGTCTGGGAGGTGACTATTTAACGCTACCCTTAGAAAAGAGTTCCTAGTCCATCTCCTCTCATTAAAGGATCATTCCCCTTGGTAGACAAAACTCTACCATGGAGATAGATGCATGGATGTAGGTGCTTTCAGGACCTGATATCATAAAACCATTAAATCATTCAATTCCCTTTGCTTTGAGTCCATGTATAAGTAAACTTTGACCAACATATAACTTTCGCTATGGTTTTTCTATAAGAAGAAAATTTCAGGGCAGGCTGACAAGAATATTTATGATAAATCAAGCAGTTGATTTATATACTTTAATCTCTGAAAAATTCAGTCTGTGGGAAGCAGGTGCTCAGGTTCAGTTCTAGGTAGCACTGATAAGAGGAAGTTTCTGGACTTGCAAAGTTAGAAGGCAGACCCTGAACTCTGCATAGAAAATTCACCAAAGTAGCCTTCCAGCCTACTTTTCCCAAAGACAGACCCACCTCCTTCCCTGCCGCCCACCAGAAACTCTGTGAACCTTCAGGAGGATGTGTTCTGCCCAAACTCCTGACCTAATTGCTGAAGAAATTAAAAAGGAGAGTGACTTGACTATGGTCACTTAGTGCAAATTTGGCTTCCTGCCAGGTGTAAGTTTCTAAGGCTGTACCATGTGGTCTCTTACTACACCATTATCTCTGGAGACCTAAGGAGACAATTCAACAAATCATGGGGGAGACAAACCAATCTAATCCCTACTTCTTTTTTGGGGGGGGGGGAACCGAATATTTTAATTTGTTAGGCACAAACCTTTTGCTTCCATCTTTCCAATGTCAATGTGAGGAGCCCTGAGAAAGATCGTGTATAAATATAGGTTGTCTTTAGTTGTTTTCCTGTATGTTTTGACTGGCAGCTATGTTCATCCTCACTACAGATGATGTAATGAGTAAAACAGAGTTCTTCAAAAGAATGTTGTCTCAACAATGAAGTTGTGAAACTGAAACATTTTAAAAATATTTACATCCATGACAAAGTCATCTTGATGTCTCTTTCCAGCTTTCACGTAACAAAAATAATGTCAGTTGACTCTCAAACAATGTAAGAGTTTGGGGCACTGACCCCCACACACAATCAAACATCTTTCTCTAACATTGGACTCCCACCCAACTTAACTGTGGCTATCCTACTGTTGACCGCAAGCCGTATCAATAGCATAAACAGTTGTGCCTCACTGGGTGATGAGTTGAAAATGCAGTTCAACGCATCCTTTTTCCTCCTTTCGGTAAGCTGGGATCAAGAACATTTTCACTCACTTCTCAAGATTTACCATTGGTAACTTCCAATTTCAGAGCGTTCCTAATTTCTCCAAGTAGGGTTAGTCACCCCTCCTCTACCTACTTCTATTCTCTTAACGAATTTAACAGATGAATTTAACACAGTTTAATTACTTATCTAAACACCTATGCTATTGCTTCTGAAGATGGGAGTGCCCCTGAAAGATGACCTAGCTACCTACAGATTGCTCATCTCTGCACGCCAGCGCCATCACAGCATCTGACACTTAGCAATTTCTCGATCAAAGAAAGGAGAGAAGGAAGAGGAGGGAAGGAGAGGAGGAGAGAATGCATCTCCCACTGGGAGAGAGATGTATTTTCTCAACAGTGGATATCAGGATTGCATGAGAAGTGGAAGGTGCAAAAAATGTAGGCAGAGCCAGTTATGTGGCTCAAAAGAACACTTTTGATTTTTAAGGCTATTTTGGAAGACTCTGAATTATTTTCTCCTCCTATTGTCTTAAGCAGAATGTAATTAGATATTATTAGAATTTTTATTTGCATTCCACAGTGAAGTTAACTAATCAGACCCTTAGAAGACTGGAGGCACCGGAGAGGATTTTTGCTCACAGTTACGCAGATGCTAATACATAACCGTCTCAGTTCTCCAAAGTGACCTTGTGTCACAGCTGAAGGGTAGTGGGTGTCTGTAGTAACTGAGATGTTGCACTGGTTGAACAGATGGGAGAGAATCAAAGTGTATGCTTGAGAAGAGGTCTGTATGACATTCAGTGTCAGAGACAACAGTGGATGTTAATCCAGCAGAGCTAATTCTATAGTGGGAAGTGAAATATTATTTAATCAGCAGTGCTTCATGCATAATTCAATTAACTGCCTTCACTCATCAGTATTAACGAGAACAGGAGCCTGGATTAATGGGCAAGAGCCTCATAAAGGAGCTCCCAGCCTACCTAAGTGCTGCCAAAACTTAATAAAGTCCTGCCAATCAAATTCTGGTATCTGGACCCAATGCATCAGTGCACTGATATTACAAATTATCCCAAGCACTTCTCATTGTTTCCTAATTCCTTAATTATGCTGATGTCTGCACTAAAATGTTTAATTAGTGTATGGGGGAAAACTGAGTAAGATTGCTTGCCACTTACTTGACTATCAGTATTTAGCATCGAGTAAACAAAATCAAATTGGATTGCAAATAATTTTTAAAGGCAAGTTCAGCTTTTCGATTCTGTAAATCTCAATAATTGAATAGGAGACAGCAAGGTGGGTTGTAATGGTCTAAAAGGCTGCGTTGATCTTGAGAGGCTACTGAGGAGGCCGAAAACAAGGTGCTCATCTGCCCATTATCCCTTCATTCAGTCTCTCTGGACTCCAGGAACCTCAATTTTGACCTGTTCTCCTATAGAGTCAGGTACTGGAGATCAGGGCCACTTTCAGAGGTGTAGAGATTTTCATTACGCTGGATTTTTCAGGATGAATAAGGACTAGCTTGCATGTTCTGGCCAAGTTTCTATTTTAGGGAACTGGTAAAGAACCATGCCTAATAGATTTTAAGCCTAGGCTTGAAATCAGTGAATGGAAGACCGTCCAGCCATGGTAGCATCTATTTACTTTCATGTTTTGTGTGTTAACTATGTATCAGGGACTGGACTAAGCTAAAGGTATATAGAAAGTGCATATGGTTCCAGATCTTTTTTTTTTAAAAAAAAGCAAAACCTACCAGAGAAGATAGTACCAAGAAAAATCATCGTGCCAGTCACGATGGTGGCAGTGATGATGAGGAGGATGATAGAGCCCATGTTTTAACTCTTTGTCAGCCGCAGTATAAATTTTATTTTACTTATGGCTGATATGCCTGTGAGAGACATAAGGTAACTCCGTTTTTTCTTTACCGAATAGGCAAATAGGAAACGTAAGGACACAGAAAGACAGTTTCCTTTGAGGAGAGAGGAAAAGACTGGGGCTGAGAGGTTCACAACTGTATCTGAAATATCTATAGATCTTTAGAAACCAGAACTTAAACCATATGACAGAATGTCAACGTACAGGAAATACAAAATTGCACACGTTATGGCCACCCTGTATGAGCGGTAGATGTGTGAGATTTTTACTTCTCTGTATTTTTGGAAATGTTTTATAATAAGGACAAAAGAACAGCAGGAGGCGAGGTAAAGTATAGACCTTCTACCTATACCAGAGTCCAGAATAGTATGAGAAGAGAGGGGCTCATGCAACATTTTCCAAAGACTTGGGGCGCTTTCATCAACAAAAGGTGTTTACTATGCACCTGTTTGCTTCTGACATTGTATTAGCTGCCCAAGGAGGAAAATAAAACTGGCCCAGCCCCTGTCCTGGGGATGTTGACAATAGAATTGTAAGGGAGTAAATATAATACAGTATGCATACAATTATTCAGCAGGAAGTACATCTGAATTGTAAGTGCATTTTGGAAGAGGGATGTTTGGACATGTATGTGATTGGCCATGAGATGTTCTAGAACAGTGAATACACCAAATTGGTTCCTTAAAGCTGTGCTTCCAGAGGAAAAAGATTTCAGAAAAACACTAACAGGATTTTATTCTATTTTATTTTATTTTATTATTAGATCATAGCTGTGTACATTAATGCAGTCATGGGTACAATGTGCTGGTTTTATATACAATTTGAAATATTTTCATCAAACTGGTTAACATAGGCTTTGTGGCATTTTCTTATGCCACAAAATGTTATTGTGTTAAAAAATTTATATTCTACATTTAGTAAGTCTCACATGTACCCGTGTAAGTTATTTTTCAGGTGCCAGGTCCTGCTCTATATGGGATGTCCATAAAGTTCGTGGGTAGTTTAAAATTGCACACCAACTTTATGGCCACCCTGTATTTTTTCCTATCTTTTTTTTTTCTCAATGCTATCTGAAACAACAGAAAGCAAGGGAAAATCCCATATTACTATAGATGGCATTTGAGGATCATAGCGGTTATCCAGTCCAAGTTTACACAATTTAAAAAAAAGTTCAGAGAGTTTTAGTAAGACCTAGGGGTATACAACTTTTAAGTAACGATGGTATCTATTCACCATCGTAGTCTCTACACCCTCTCAGGAAGGAACAGGTTGTTCTCCCTGTTTGAAGGATCTGCCTTGCTCGAGGCAGAGACTGGGGCTATCACTGAGGTAGGTTCAACCCCACAACCACACAATGGGCTACCCTACCATACAATGGGCTTTCCTCTCCCTGACTCCTAAGAACATATTAGTTACTTGGGGACAGTCAAGTGCAAAACGCAGTAAAAAATTCCAAAGGAAAAATTCATCCCTTTCCAGAGGGTAGGCATGTTAACTAAGAAAATATAAATGCCATTGGACTGATTAGGTTAGATGACAAGGCAAGAAAATTCAAAACAAGCATCACTAATGATTGTGCAAGAAAAGTTACTGTCACCTAGATATTAGTACAGAGGTTGTTTAGAGTTAGCATTAGCCAAGCTTCTTGCTTTCGCCCATCCTACTTCTTCTGTGGCCATCTCATGAGTTTGAAAACCTTCCACTTGTAGAATTCATCTACATTTTATCTAAACTATTAGATTATCAGTTAGATAAAAATTCTTCCTAGAAACATTTTTTTGCCAAACATTAGATTTAGGTATCATAAGATGTTATAAATGTTTGCTTAGCATTAATGCAATATAACAGACTTAAAACTGGCATCTGGAGGGGTGTTGACCATGACCGGCCACACAATAATAATGTATCTACCACCATCTGTAAAACAAAAGTTGTGCACAGCAGAAGCATTCAGTATACTATAGGCATTTGGTCCAGGAAAGGGAGGTTCACCCTCCACTCTTTTCAAAAACATTTACTATATTATTGTATACAGGTGTTCTGGGGAAAGGATGTCTCAGATATGTCCTGGAAGGGCTGGATATATCTCAAGTAGACAAGACAGATTCATAAGTGAATACTTGTTGGTTAAGACATAGGACTGCGGAAGCAGATGAGTTGGTATCAAATTCCAGCTCCACCAGTGGATAGCTGGGTAACCATCGTCAAGTTGCATCATCTATCAGTGCCTCTGTTTCTTTGTCTGTAATAGGATAAGATTTGTAAAGCAATAGCACACAGTAACCAGTACAGAACCAGCACTGCATGATGGAGATGAAGAGTGAGCATCATGCCAGGAAACAAGCTAGGGAACTCCTGTAGAATCTCTAGAAGATGGGTTTGGACATACACAGTCTCGCTACTCAAAGTGTGGTCTATGAACCAGTAGCATGGGAATCATCTGGCCACTGGTTAGAAACAGTTTCTGATTTGGTAGGTTCAAAGTGGAGCCTGAGAGACTGCATTTCTTTTTCTTTTTTTTTAGTCTTCTAACAACTCCTTTATTACTCACGTGTTTTTATAAAACTTTTAGACAGTATCAACATTCTTGCTACAATGTAATTATTAGCAATGTCTAGCAAACACTTGTTGTGTATTGCTCTGACCAAGTCTCTTGAGGTCAATTTTGCCTCTCACTTTTTTTTTATATTAAATCATAGCTGTGTACATTAATGCAGTCATGGGGTACAGTGTGCTGGTTTTATATACAATTTGAAATATTTTATTTTTTTTATTAAATGATAGCTGTGTACATTAATGCAATCATGGGGTACAGTGTGGTGTTTTCATATATAATTTGAAATATTTTCATCAAACTGGTTAACATAGCCTTTATGTCATTTTCTTAGTTATTGTGTTAAGACGTTTATATTGTACTTTTAGAAAGATTCACTTGTACCCTTGTAAGATAAACCATAGTGGTGATCCCTCTAGT
>CAUYTI010116945.1:0-33578 GCA_963575145.1 Galago senegalensis
ATTGAAATAAGAATGGTAGTTGAGGCTTGGCACCTGTGGCTCAAGTGGCTAAGGCACTAGCCATATATACCTAAGGTGATGGGTTCTAATCCAGCCTGGCCCACCAAACAACAGTGATGACTGCAACCAAAAAAAAAAAAAATAGCCAGGCATTGTGGCAGGCACCTGTGGTCCCAGCTACTTGGGAGGCGGAGGCAGGAGACTCACTTGAGCCCAGGAGTTGGAGGTTGCTGTGAGCTATGCCATGGCACTCTACCAAGGGAGACAGCTTGAGGTTCTGTCTCAAAAAAAAAAAAGAAAAAGAATGGTAGTTGATACTTTGTGAGGCCAAGAGGGCTGGACTGCCTGAGCTCATAAGTTCGAGACCAGCCTGAGCCTGAGGGATCCCTCGTCTCTAAAAATAGCTGGGCATTGTGGCAGGTGCCTGTAGTCCCAGTTACTTGGGAGGCTGAGACAAGAGAATGGCTTGAGCCCAAGAGTTTGAGGTTGCCGTGAACTATGAGGCCATGGCATTCTACTGAGGGCAAGAAAGTGGGACTCTGTCTCAAAAAAAAGAAAAAAAAAAGAATGGTAGCTGATATTTATATATGTCAACTATACGTATAATAGTTACAATTTTGGAAGTTCCATAACAATCTCAAAAAAGAAAAATGTATTATACAGGGTGTCCATAAAGTTTGTGTGCAATTTAAAATAGGTTTACATAATAATTTACGCATGGACTTTATGGACACACTGTGTAGATTTTGTTCTGATAAGTGGAGCTTGACATTTCCTAGTAACCTGTTTAATTATAAAAATAGGTAATATCACACTTGCACAAATATCTAATGCTATAGTGCAGTAAAAGAGGAAAATAAAAATGATAGTAAGGCTCTTTATGTGGAATCTACATAGGTTTCATAGTTTTTATCTGTCTAAATACAAGAAAGGTGAACTGTAATGTATACTGCCTGTAATCCTGATAACATTCTGATTTTGTAAACTAGAAAAATCCACCCACGAGCTGTCGGGAAATTTGTTTCTCAGCATCACTTGTTGTACTACAAGAGAAAAACAAACAAAAAACATGAAATGCAAAACAAGCTATCTTCAACCAAGATGAAACACATCAACAGTACGCAGAGGTCCTCGCATACACAGCAACTTTGGCTATCAGTGTCTATGACAAGAGAATTTTCACTCTTAGCATGTGTATATCAATTTTCTCTAAGGGCGGTTTCAGTTTAATCAGCACAAAATCAAAGGTGCGAGCCAGCTTTCACATGCCAGCGTGAGCAAGCACAAAATAAGATGGCAAGAAGATTTTGAAAATTATTAGACTAAAGAAGTTCATAGACTCCATTGTCATCTCACAATCTCACCGAATCCCCATGGTGAGTGGGAATTGCAAGAGACAGGGGTCATCAACCATCTGTTGATTTATTAGTAAAATAGATGGTCATCTTCACTGGTATCAGTAGTTACAGTAAATGGACAATGTCAAATTACATTTTCAATAAAATCATCAGTGCATAACCATTATTATCTATCAATACTTTTCTTAGTGTTTACCTGCATACCTTTCAAACAAGTATTTCAATGTCCAAATTCTCCTTGCAAGAAGGCCACCAAACTGCTACCTGGCATATTTTACAGATAGTAGAAGCATCATTATTGAAGATAGGTTGGAGTTTTAATTTGAAGTCATAAAATTAAAATGAAAACATTATTCAATATAATCAAGAATATACCCTATAAAGCCTTAGACTATGAACTTAAAATGCATATGACATGATAACTGAAAGAGTATAAAATGCCCCTCACTCTTATAGATATTACTAACTTTGTTAGAATTTCTCAGTTTTTTTCATGTTTCCCGTGTTCTTGAATTTCATTTTATTATAAATAAACTTCCATTTATTCTAAGAAAGAATCCAAAAGCTGGGTGAAATACATTGCCTAGTAAAAATAGATGGCTGGTTGGTATCATTCAGTTCATAAATGAACTGCAAAAAGTTTTAATCTCTGTATAGCCCACCAATAATTGTAAATAGGTCAAATACCTTCTCAGCTCGAATGTTTACAAATTGGTAAAAAGTTGTCAGAATTTCCCAGTGAATTGGCCAACAGTGATCTGTTCTGTGAATTTAGTTCATAGATGATAAGGATTCTAAAACTATCATATCAATTCATGACCTATTTTGATAACAGTGACATGTACAGAAAATTCTCTAATAAAATGTACGAGGCAAGGAAGGACATACGTGGGTCTATATTTTGCAAATGAGCAAAATGCAGATGGATATGACGTATCAATTCATGGCAAGCATTATTCATGGAGGCATTTGTAGAAGAGGGTGATGATTTCTCAAAAGATTGCTTTATCTTATATGCTACATGTAAGATGGGATGTGTTTTATGTATACACCTATCACACAGACACACTCATATATGGAAAGAGAAGGGGCAAAAATATCATATTTTAATATAATGATGAACCCCAGGGCATTTTCCCTGCCTTGGTGTATTGGCTCCGGGTTTATGTTGCCTTTCTTGTGAGTCCAGTTTCCCTGAGAAACTGGATAGACAAAGTAGAGAATCCCCAGTGATTATTTTTGGACAAAAAACCAAGCTTTCCAACATGGTCACTTTTGAGTCCCTCTCAAGAATGTGTTTGGGAGCTAAATTGTGCTTTTCTCAGTCTCTGCTATTTCCTTAAGAGAATATCAAGGGATATTGGGAGTTAACCTGCCCTGCCAGGACATTGTCTGTCATTACGTCCACAGAGAAGCAAAGTGCGAATGATCTATAACAAAAAGCATCTAAAGTAAGAAGAGACCTTTCAAAGATTATGTAACGGAATTTCAGTGCCTTTTAATGGCTACACAAATTTATCCAGCTAGGAATTGATGCTAGGTTGACCAGGTTGAGAAAGCTGGTATTTTAAGCTGATTATATTTCATCCCCTCTGCTTAACTTAATTCTGCCTTTCTAGCCTTTTGTCTGATTATAGCACTTCTGTTGATACTTGTTTCCTTTAACAGAGTTTAATTCTCGGGAAGAAACGTGGCAGATCTTACACTTCTTTGTATGCTGGTGGCATTGTTTATTGTTGAACAACCTGGATTTAATCTTTGGAAGGTGACTTCATCTTTGCTAGACTCAGTTGACTCTTCTAAGTTCCTATATCTTAGAATGCTGTAGGAATCTCAGAAATGCTGCCAAATCCCTTGCAAGATGCCTAGCAACTTCAGTGTTCAATGTAGGTTAGACACTGTTACTTTCATTCTTAGCATTAGCATTGAGAGAATGCTCTCACTACAAAGCTGCTAACAGTGTATGTTGAATATTAATATAACGCTAAATAAAGTGTAAGACTAAAGATCAGGGTTCAGCAAAACACAGGCCATGGTCCAAATCTAGCCTCCTGCCTATATTCACATCTCCAGGAAGCTATAATTGGGTTCCACATTTTTAAGTTTATAGAAATAAGGCCAAAACAAAGAAAAATATATAACAGACATTTTATGTGGACTATAAAGGCTAAAATATGTACTATGTAGGCCTTTACAGAAAATGTTTGCAAACCCCTCCAATCAATAATCTATACAACATGACTTCTTACTAAAAGTATAAGAGTATACTGAAGACTATTATTCTAAGTTATGCATCTCAGAAAAGGAACAAAGAAGCACCACATGTATTTTCTAACATATTGGAACTAACTGATGGGCACCCAAGTACACAGAGAAAGTGAAAGTCATTGAAAATCAAGCAGGGGGGAGGGGAGAGAAGGGGGAAGGGCAAAACCCCACCTAATGGGAATAATGAAGGGAAGGGCAATGGTCACTTGATAGCCCGGACTCAAGCCATGAACCAAAACCATCTGTACTTCTTAATATTTAGAAATAAAATATAGAAATATCTTTTGATACAATAAATCTTAGCTTTTCCATGCTTTAGTACATTATATATAATATGGGGCTGAGTTCTGTGCTCCTCTCATTAAGGAATAAATAAGAAAATTGTGTCTAACACTAACACAGAACATGTCACATGGTAATGGACTAGTTCTGTGCTCCTCTCATTAAAGAATAAATAAGAAAATTTGTGTCTAACACTAACATAGAACATGTTACATGGTAATCAGAAAAAAAAATGCCTGTTACCTTACTCAGAGAGACTTAGGAAGCTGTTAATACTGGCAGAGTCATCATCATCCTAGGTTTATAAACTGACCTCTTAGATCAGAGAGGCTTGCTGTTCTGCTACATGGTGTCTGAATTTTAAACAGGTAAAGAATACCTAGTATCTTGCTTGAGTCATTGAATATTTGATTCTTTTTTTTTTCCAGTTACTACTGACTCCAAAATACACTCTATATTGGTTCAATAAGACCTTAAAGGTGTTTTAGTAATTGCAGTGGCCACTAGGCAACAAAGCTGAGAATTATTAAATGTTTCATGATGACAATCAGAGGAAAACATTGAAAAAGAAAACTTAAATATCACACAGAATTACATATAAACAAATTCCAAGTAAAACCGTCTCAAAAGTGGCCAATCTGGAGTAAATATGAGTAAAGAGCATTTAAATCATCCTTAACATAACAAATATGCCATGCCTCAAGACGGGCACACATTTAGACAGATGCCTATAAACACACACCTTCACATACACGTGTCATTACCCAAAATTTCTGGCAACTGTTTGTTGTATTGTATGTGCCCAGGGGAAATGGGTTGTTGTATTAGTTAACAAAAATTATTCATTTGTATTTGCCAGTGAATCATTATCATTTTAATATTTCCTAAAATTAAACCAGTATTAAGAATCCATGAAAGAGAAAGATGCATTAAGGAAATTTTAGGCAATTGCGGGTTGTTTGTTTGTTTTATATTTTGTGTGTGTGGCTTTGTCCGATTATTTATTTCTGTTTTAAGGTGAGAAAAACAACTTAAATTTAGGCAATGGAACGCCATCAGTTATCTTTGAAAATGTTTTTTTTGTTAGAGTGAAAACAAAATTCACTGACCAAAATGCAAAGTTTTAAAAAGTTAATCACTAGAGAAAGATTGAAGCAAAATATGTATGTCTTATTTATAGGTGAAACACCTATATGCCTCTGGCCAAAAATGCCATTTCAGAGAGAGCAGTGAAAAGACTTTGTGCAGGTACATTTGTGAGAAACTGAGGCAAAATCCCATGTGGCCAAGTTAGTTGTGGGCCTAACTGACCAAGGCTTTGGCTGGAATAGCATTTCCAGACTATGTTAAGGAATTAAGGTTGACTTTATAAGGCCAATGAAAAAGACCTTTGGAAAACTGGCCAGATACCCACCAGTAACCTTTCCTGATCTGTGGTAAGTGATGAAGGTCCAGGAATGGAAATGTGCTTGGGGACTCAAGAGAAGAGGAATTTACCCAATGCATATGGGTATCTAATGGCACAGATGAAACCTGAGCTCATGAAAAGCTTTGGGAAGTCCAGCCTGAGAATTCCTTATAAAAGGCTCTAGCAAAAAAAAAAAAAAAAAAAACCTGACTTAAGGCCTACATGGGAGCAGAGGTTTGCACACAAATTCCTGTATGCCCAAGAAGTTTCTCTATGCTTTGCTTAAAGATTCAAAGTAGACATTCAAATCATCTCTTTTCCCTGTAGCCTCAGGCTTCATCAGATAAGAAGAAAGAAAGTGATAACTGACAACATGACAACATGTTCTTCATTAAGTTATGTTAAACTAGTTATGTTCAAAGGGTTATGCTTAAAGGTGTATGTTGGGTGGATTATCAGATTACCAGAGAGGAGCTACTTACAGGGCGGGTGGTCATAAGATGTTTGAATGGATTAATGAAGTCACTGATGTCCAGTGTGCACCAGCAGAGGGATTGCAATGAATGTTAATGAGGTCACTGCTGTATAGTGCGCATGCACAAGATTCCCTAAATAAACCAACAGCAAATAAAGAAGCTCGCCATTTTGCTTGAGCGAGCAGATGGTCACCTTTATTTAAACCACAATTTCAATAAGTGTGCTTATTCTTTGTGATATCACTTTTCCATAAGACCCTAAGGGCAACACCCTTAAGGCAACACTTATTTCCCCCCAATTCTGTGCTGTGAAAGAAGATAGTGCAATAGTCATTTCGAGTAGTAACAAGAAACAGGATCTGAGATGGAGGAGTGTTTAAAAATGAGAGAGGTGGTTATTATTTCCAGAAAAGAAAACTGGGGTATTATGATATTATCAATAAGGACACTGGGAAAACCAAAGAGATAGGGATGAAGTCAATGCACAGAGTGAGAAGGCAGAACTGAGGGAAAGAAGAAAGAGGGGAAGGACGTTTGCAGGAGAGTTTTGGCAGCAGAAGTCCAAGACCAATCTTTAGGCTTTATTGAGATACCATTCTAAAATTACCTTGGGAGACTAAGACCTTTCCTTTTACTCAAAGACCAAAAAAGAAAAGAATATTTAAAAATACCCAACACTTTTGAAATAGAAATGTTCAAGATGCACAATACATACATATGAAGATAAAATAATTTGAAAGACGTTGAGGAAGGGAACCAAATGTTACAGAAATATGTAAAAAAAAGTAAAGTTTTTAACTAGAAAAATAATGTAAAGCATGTCCTGGTTACTAAAAAAGAACGTGATGTGAAAATAACGGCTTAATGAAAAAACAGAAGGTCAAATTCAAGCTCCTATGTTGAAAGGGCAAAGGTGAGTTTGTTTTTTCTGTGCTTTAGCAAACCCTGCCTTGATAGAGACTCAGGTGTGTCTCAGTACAGAAGGCAATGTCACGATATTTATAATTTAGGGATATTAACTTAAAGTAGGTCTTTCCATGTACTGGCAAAATTCAGACTGGACAAGGTTGTTGATAAAACAGTTTAGAATTGATGAACATGGCAAGGAAAATGTTCTGAGTGACAGTGCTACGAATCTTGGAACATAAACAACTATTCCATGCCATTAAGAAGTTGTACAGCTGATCATTTAAATGAGTTTTGCAGAAAGTCCCTGAAACAGACACTTCAGTTTATTATACCTTTTATCTTCCTGAGCAAGAGTTTCCTGGAGTAGTATTATTGATGAAGACAGCAGAATTACAAGCCTGAGTTAGTGAAGACAGGAAACAGCATGGGTGTAGACGCTTCTGCTCTCACTACATTTACTTATTTTTTAAAGCAGACCTGGAGGTGTTTCCTATACATAATAAGAATTCCTCTCCTAGAAAAAGATGATATTTGGAAACATATACTTCAGACTTAATCAAGCTCTCTTACGAGCAATATTCAAAAATCTCTCAAACTCATCACGTTCTACTAATCCATCAGCATGCCATCATCCTTTTAATAGTTGAACCTTTTCTCGTGATTTGAGTCCACTGTCATTTTATTTGCCCTTCCCCGTTTTCCTCATTCTCAAAATCTCACAGGGATCCCTGTAGAACCTTGTATCTTGGCCTAGCCCTCTGCCCTGTGCTCTCTCTGTATACTCTTAGCAGGTTTAATTGGTCAGTATAACTCAGAGGTGCACAGAGTAGGATATAATTTCACCATGTTACTATGAGTTACCCCCTTGAGCTGAAAAGAAACTAAGTATAATAGTTAAGAAGAGGTGTAGTAATATTTGACTTACAATAACTGTATCAAGAATGATATATGACAATAATGAATTTACATTGTGAAGCATTTGGTAAGGCATGAGATTAGTTAATACTAGAAATGGTGGAGAATCTAAATGAAAATTGGAAACAATAGTAGCAAGGAAGACTCTTACCCATGAGAACACATGGGATTACCAGGACCTATAATAAGCGGCTCTAAGTAGAGCCAGGAACCGAATCCCAATAAATTAAGAAGCATTCTAGTCTTCAGCGTTTGCATATTCAAATCCCCCATTAGTTTGCCAGCAGCTCTTCAGTTTCAACATGTATTCAGGACTCTATTAAATGACTGTGGATAGGTTTTTTTTTCTTAAGTTTTAAAACATTTACACTGTGACTATATCATTTTACTTATTTATGGAGTTTAAGAGATTAGTTAATGACATCTCCTGAAGCAGAAAAAAGGGAGGAAAAATGGGAAAGTAATCTTGAAAGACAAATGATTAAGTAATCTGGATTGTTTTCTATTAAAACTACAAGGCAGAATGAAATATATAGTGCCGCTATTGTTTTAAAAGGCAGTAGAAATGAAAGCATAATAATGGTATAATTATAAATCTTTGAAGTTCTCCAGCGTCTAAAAGCATTAAATCTATTAATTCAGCAAGATCATGCTCATATCTAGCTCAACACAAATATCTTAGCATTATATGTTTCACAATGGTATAATTTAAAACACTGTCTAGAAATGAAAAATGAATGCTTTACCCTTGGTTAATTTCTTTGTGTTCCTTTGCCCTTGGTTAATTAAACAGAAAGCAAGATTCCATTTGGAGAACTTCCCTCCGACTCAGCGAGGCCTTCCCTAACCACCTCATTTAAAATACAGCCTTCCCCTCCACACTCACTCACACAGACACACACGTTTCCTGTCCCTCTTTTCTGCTATATTTTTTCTGCACAGCATTTACCACCATCTGGCATACCTGTTAATTTTAAAGCTTTGTTATTACTTAATTTGGGTAAGATGTCTCCCCCACCCTCTAGTCCCACTTTCCTGCTAGAATTTTCAGCCACAGGATCACAGGAACGTTGTTTTGTTCTGTGTTTTATTCTCAGAGCCCAGGACACCGTCTATCACATAGTAGTACTCATTAATATTAATTCCTGAAAAGAAAGCAGAAGGAAGAAAAGGCTGGGAGGAAAAAAAAAAGGAATAAATTATGGCCAAGGGTAAGTCATTAATTAGATGAAAGGAAAATGGTACAGGGTAGAGTTAGATTCCTAAGCCTTCCTGGATGTGATTTCTAGTTTCACTTTTATTCCACTGTGGTGACAAGGAAAGACAGCTTAGGGCTGGTTCCTTCCTGGGGGTGGTATCCACCCTCACTTTCTCTTAACTCTCATTGCACAGGGATGATATGTGGGCTAGGAGGAAAGTGGTCAAGGAGAACACCACGCCTGGTGTTAGTGCTGAAGTTGTCTCATAAATTGTGTCTGTATAAGATGGTCCAATGTAGGGTTTATCTTGAACTGGGGACAAAACTTCATGGCAATAAAGAAACTACCGTGTACAAATCACCCATGATGTTTATTTTGCAAAATCCAGTAAATGATAAACGATTTTCAGCCTCCAGTTGTGTGCTGTTTCAGAAGTATTCATCAAAGATGACCACGTTTCCTCCAAACCCTCCGTTATTTTGACTTCCATGACACCAGACCCTGCTGTTTTATTCCCAGCCCACTGGTGTCTTTTTCTCTTTGAGCATTACTGATGTTTACTGGTCTGTTGAGGCTGTAAATTAGTGCAAGAGACCCAGTCAGCCGATGACCAAGGTGAGCACTTCTCAAGTGACCCTAGTGATATTCAGCAATGAGGTGGGTGGCACTCTCTCCAGGGTGAGTCACAAACTTAATCGTTCAAACTTGTAACTATTTTTTGAAACTAAAACTTCATCTATTAAAAAATAAAATAACTGAGCAAACTTCTGTAGTGATTTTATAACAAATTATGGACTTTATAAATGCCATGTGAAAATGAAATGAAAAACACTGAGAGATAAAGATAAAATGGCAGATTTTAAAAAATGCGTTCTAATTTCAATGCCTTATATTGGCATTATCGAATAAAGCATTACACAATATATGCTATACATTTTGGTCAAGATATGTTAACAATATTGAATAAAAATCCATATTTCTAATAGCTTTCACTTTGGAGCATAAGCACTATTTTTTCATAAAGCACTACTGGAAAGGGAACTAACTTTCCACTAACTTTAGGCCAGGCACAGTGGCTCATGCCTGTAATCCTAGCACTTGGAGAGCCAAGGCAGGACGTTTACTTGAAGTCAGGAATTGGAGACCAGCCTGAGAAATACAGTGAGACCCCATCTCTACAAAATATTTTTTAGAAAGTACTGGCTACTGGGAAGGCTGAAGTGGAAGGATCATTTGAGCATAGGAGTAAGAGGTTCCAGTAATATATGAATCAGGCCTCTGTATTCCAGCCTGGGCCACAGAGCAAGAGGTTGTCTCAAAATAAAATAAATAAATAAATAAACCACAACTTTAGCCTGATTTCTCGATTATTCTTATCTCACCAATTGCCTATGACAGTGGTTCAATTATTTAGTATTCAGGAAAGATTAAGCTATGCCATTTTGTTGGTTATCTCTTGTGCATTTATTAATGTTTTATAAATATAACCTAAAATTTCCTTACATTAATATTTTGAAGGTGTCTGATCATTTAGTGAGGACTATGTTAGTGAAAACTAGATAATTCATTTTATAAACCTACCTTAAATATTTATTATTGTATATTTGGCCAAAGTTTTCTCCGAACCAAGCTAGCCTGTTCAGCTCTCTGATGGCTCAACTTAACCAGGCATCAGGACGCTGACGTATAATGTAACTTACTGACTGTAACAGAAGATAAAGAGTACTACTCTCAACAACTTTGCAGTGTTTAATTTCTATTCTCTCCTAACGATGAAGGTGATGATAAAAATAATGGTAGTAATAATAATGATAAAGTGAGGAAGAGGAAGAAGGAATAAAAAGATGAGAAGCTGCTATCATTGGCAGGACTTTACTATGTGTCAAGAACTGTTCTAAGCAAATTGTACATGTTAAATCATTTAGTTTCCACAGCGACCCTGTAAATAGGATGATATTGTAAATACAATTTCATAAGTGAGAAAAAAGGAAGCACGGAAACCTGAATAAACTTGTCTATTGCTTCCAGTAGAACCACGACCCCAGTGCAGGGGCTCAGGCTGCAGAGGCCATGGCTCCAGCCACTACACGGAGTATCTCCAAGGCTTCTCAGGTGTTATAAACTAAACGTGTGGTGAGTCTAACTTGCAATTCAATGAGAGCGATGACCTGCGTAGTAATTCTATCAAAGTTTATTTCTGTATTTGTTAAGGTAGAAGCAAAGATCAATATGGGTTCTCATATGTACCCCCTGAACTTCAACGAATGGTATTGCACACTCCCTTAGTGGCTGTCTCCTGAATTCAGAGATGATTTTCTAACTATCACACTCTTCAAAGTTTATCTCTTTAAAATCTCCCCTGACTCAGGCCGGATTCATCATCTCTCAGAATGAAGTCCAAGCACCATCTCATTCTAGTCAACTGAAATGTTTATACACAATAAAGGCCCAGGCTGATAACCTCCAATGTAATGAGTGAGAGTCTCTAGAAAAGAAAATGGAATCTGCATCATAGCCAAATTATACTGCTTTTCATACACCTTAGATTTCAAAGTCCTCACAATAGGGATCTCATCAATTCTAAATGCTTATCAAAGAGGAAAATATCAACATTAAAAGAATTCACAATTTACAACAACTTTTTAATAATTTAAAAACATTGACAAAGGTAATCACATGAGATGGCTATGTTACTTTGCTTAAACATAGTAACCATTATACATATGAACATCAAAACATCATGTTGCATACCTTAAATGTATACAATGAAAATAAAATAAATACAAATCATTAGGTTTGTCAGCATAATACCCAAGCCCGGAACTGGACTGTAAAATGTAGTTTTGAGAAATGGGATGAAGAAAACGATTTTCATGACATTTTACCCCAACATCAGCTTTATCAAACTACCTATACATTTCTTAATTTGAATAATCGATTTCATAATTGGTTCTGCATTTTTTTTTTAGGAATTAACATTGAGTTTATTCTCAGACAGAATTTATGCTCTCTTACTTTTCACATGAAAAACAGGTCACCCCTTGTCTTTTGACATCTTTGAACATCTTTGCTGTTTCTCAGGGAATACTGATTGTGGCTCAAGAATTATGTAAAGTCTTTCCTTTATATGAAACGTACTTAATGTAGATTATACTAAATTATAAAAGATATAGACATCCTTGACCAAGGATCAGAGTGACTGTGAGTTAGAAACAAACTTTTGCTGATCAATTATACTCCATTTTGTTTTATTTCTTGTATTTATTAGTAATTTAAAGTATAAATGGTGGGTGGGTTGGCCAGATGGAAGGGGCAAGAGTAAATCAATGTATTTTCCTCCAAGAAGTGGGTACCACTTGGCTATTTTCACATTCTTTATTCACAATTAATCTCATAGTCCTTATCTCCAGTGGATTCAAACATCTTCTTATTACATATATTGTACTCAACAGATCTGAGCTACATATTTTTTTATAAATTCTAAATAAGGTTTTCTCTATGGCTTTAATATGCTTAAAAATTATTCATTGTACTTTCTGTACTGTCCCAGAATTAAGTGTACCATCTTTTCGTTCTTTTTAAAAATAGGTTGAGATACTGAATGGATTTACTTATACCACCTATCTGAGATTTCCAGACTTTCTTTACTATTACAGAAACTGTTGCATGTTTTCTGGAGAACAACTGGAATTTACTATCTGCAATAAAATATACTACTTCAGAAAGTAAGTTCTGACCCTCAGCTTATTGGAAGAGATCCCTAGCTAGATGTCCATGACATTTAGACATCAGACTGAATTACATTTTGCTTCTCTTTTCCTACCTCATCCTCCCCACCCCACACCTATGATTATTCTTATTTCTACTGTCATTTCGACAGCAATGTTAGACACTTTATAGTATATGGAGCATGATTTTATTGAAAGTAATCATATCTGCATAAAAGATACGAACACTTGTTGGTAAATTCTTTGGCCATTTATGTTTGGCTATAACTAACAACAACAGTAAAAGCCATGTTCATATTTACTGAGCCATTTTCAGGAGACAATGGTTAACTATAACAACCGAGTTTCCTATCCAATTTGGTTCATATTATTCAGTTTAGTTTATATATCCTAGCTTTATAAGGCATTTATATGTATACACACATATATATGTATATACATGTACATGTACATACACATCAGAGAGGTGTGATTTTACACAGTTAATAGTTGCAGGTGTAGTTTCTGAACTATCATTCTACGTATCAGTATTAGTTGCCATTCCTATGGTAGAGCCCAGCTATTTCTTTTCACTTCATTATTGCTTTTCTGTCTATGTTTTGCTCCTTTTCATCTATTGTTACCACACCTTCATTTTAACCTTTCTTACTTCGGCTAGTTTTGTCCCAATGGGACAAAACTATGTATGTAATAGTTTTGTCTATTACAAAACTTCTATGTAATAGAAGTCCTCTATCGTTTATCCCGTAAACTCTGTAGAACCTCAGAAAGACTGATCCAGACACAATACTATAGTTGAGTATAGGGGAAAAGTACAAAAATTCATTCATTGTAGAAATACTCTAATAGATACTGCTCTCCAGGCACTGTGATTGAAAGATAAATATTACTCACATTTCTACATACATACATGCCTGCGTACTCAGTAACATTCAAAGGAAATTGTAATTGCAGACTTAAAAGTGGCCACATCTCATCTGGTGGAGAGAAGAGGTTTTTCATGAGTTTGCACAATACAGACATAACAGTTGTTTAGAGTGTGACCAGTGGCCCCACGTGAAGTAAGTGAAACTTACATGTTAAAGTCTTCCACAGTTAGTTTACATATTCTTAAAAATCATACATAAAACCAGACTTCCATGGTGAGTAAACATACAAGATGAGTTCATTGTGTGATCTCAGGGGTAGAACTCACTCTTTTGATTTTTGGAAAGAAGTTGAATCCTAGAGTTCTTTGTAGTAATTTTGTTTTCTCTTCTTTTACATATTGATGAATAGTTCTACCCTCAAGTCTGAATTTCTCACTAAGATTTTCCAGTAGAGAGTTGTGTTAGGTTTTTTTCCAGAATCTGATGAATTACTTACAGAAAACTGCTTTAGTAATTGAAAGGTTTTGTTTACTTTAGAAGCACAAAAGTAAATTCTATTAAAATATTTTGTTGAAATTACAGCCTGTATTCAAGTTGAAAATGAAAAATGGATGACAACGCCATTTTTACATATACAATGTAAAAAGGTGCTATGTTGTATACTTATTAAGCTACAATTTATCATGTATAGCCATTAATAAGCACTGGCAGACATAGAACACACACATGAAAATGCCCAACAATACTGCTTGGTGGGATTATTTTTTTTCAATGTTTTTAAATCATATCTGTATACATGAATGCATTTTTATTATGGATTATATCCATAACTGTTAGGAACTATTATTTCCACAACAGCAACTGTAAATAAGGCTTTGCCCCACCCTAGAAATCTTCATTCACCATTAGAACAGAAAGGGTTGAATATTACACATTTGTTAAAAAAAAAATAGCACATCAGCAGTCAGACAGAGGAGAGTATGAATATGGATTCTGCCCTGATAGTTACTTGTCCTCTCGATTACCACTCTTACAGAGAGCAAGTGGATAATAAAATGAAAAAAAAAAGTGACATAGACCTATGTAAGCAACCAAGAACAAACGAAGGGGTATGGATACCCAGAGTGACTGAGTTTCTAAAGCAACACATAGTAAATGACCACCACGAGAAGGATTTATGTGCTGAACATTTCACTATTGCATTTCCTCTTATAAACTAAAATGCAAACTCAGCTGGAAATAAGTAAAAAAATGTAACTACTTTTGCAGTTATTACTAAATAGCATGCTGGTTCTTCTTTCATAATAATTACTTTTTTTTTTTTTAACCATAATGTGAATGATTAAGTGGACAGTCTTAGCCTATCCAAAATAGAAAAACCTCATGTTGCTTTACTTGGATCTTCTATTCCAAGTTAAAATGCAAAGGCAAAGCTAATTTTGTAGTTTCTATAGCTTAATGAAAATAGAGAACCTATATATAGGGCCTACACTTTTACATGGAAATCCATATATTTCAGAACAATGTAAAAAGAAACATTTTGGTCAGAGTATAAGGGTTCAAACTATACATAAAACCATCTTCAGAGATCAATGATATTGTCTAGTACACAGAAAATGGCTGTTGAGTTTGCTGGGCGCTTACAGTCAGCTCGTTAGAGTTGTTCAAATGTTTGCTTTACAAAGGAATTAATAAAGCCTAAAATGATAAACAAAAGAAAATCAAACCTTATTTTATCCCCAGTCTTGCATATATTCCAAAATTTATTAAATGCGTATTTTCTTCTTATGCCACATATTACCTATCAAATCCACCAGAATATTTTCTTTGTTTACCTTTACAATAATGGTATTTGCCAAAATGCCAAGCAACTCTCCACGCCCATCTGTGATGTGCTATTTTGCTTTTCAGGAACTGAGGTATGGCCCTATGCAGTCCAATTTCTTATAGGGTGTCCACCCATTTAATGGTCAATTACATTGTGCTCATACTAAAATTGTTTTAAACAAAATGCTAATCATCTCTGCATTCTGTTGTTTTTCTACAAGTGAAAACTAAAAACTGTTTTTTAGCCTGACGAGATGTTCATCAGATTTACATTTTCCTTCTCATTACAGAACTTTAAAATGAGCCACACTTCACAGCTCAGAGTGTGGAAGATGTCATTAAACCAGCAGTCTAATCAGGAAGGTGTAAAAAATTTAATTAAACTAATAGCAGGCTGACTCAATTATTCTAAAATATATTAAAACACATGCTGTACATGTGATTACAATCATAACTCATGTACAATTTTTATTTACTTTTTCACTCTTGTTATTAATTTGCACTATTTTCATGGAGATATTATATATTACAGTATTCAAGAATATGTATACACACATACATGCACATATAAATATACAAAGTGGGTATATATACATACACACACACATATGAGCACACAAATACCACTGTACACAAAATGCAAGCATTGTGGGTATAGATCAGTCCACTGTTTGTCTTTTTTTTTTTTTAGTTTTTGGCTGGGGCTGGGTTTGAACTGCCACCTCCGCCAGTGCCCTACTTCTCTGAGCCACAGGCACAGGCACTTTAGGGTAACGGTGCACTACTAAAGCCAGTACTGAAGAGATTTCTGTGTATACCCTCCTTTGCGTGTGGATATTACGTTTCTTATTTCAGCTTGATATCACTGCTAAATTCAGCCAGTGTTGCCTTTTTAAAATGGCAAAATTTGTCTTTGTTAACGGGTGTTGAATTTAACCAACTGAGAGAATTTAAGCTATCCATTCTTCTTTCCTGAGGATTATCACTGCTCTGAATTGCTTTATTATTCCCTTTAAGAAGCTTCACTCTTGCTTTATCAATTGCTTTGCTTAAACTTAATTCTTCAAAAGCCTAAGAGTTTTCAGAGAATTGGTGTGAATAATTCTGTGTAATTTTTCTTTTCTTTCTTTTTGTTGTTGTTGTTGTGGGTACAAAAAATTAGGTTACAATGTTCACATTTCCAAGGTAAAGTCCCTCTTATAAATGTGTCCCACCCCCAAGAGACGTGCCATTGTAACATTGTGCCCATGAAGTGGGGGCATCTCATCTCCCTCTCTCCTCCCCTCTCCCTGCTCCCTCATTCTCCCATCCCCATCTTAAATTTATTTGAGTTTTTCTCTCATGTGGGTGTATAATAGATCATCTACTGACTTCAAGTTAGGTTTGAGTACACGGGATTCTTGCTGCTCCATTCTTGTGATGTTTTACTAAGAAGAATCTGTCCTAACTCCATCCAGGTTAATATAAAAGATGTGAAGTCTCCATTTTTTTAATGGCTGAATCGTATTCCATGCTACACATATACCACAGCCTGTTAATCCATTCCTGGGTTGGTGGGCATTTAGGTTGTTTCCACATTTTGGCATTTGTAAATTGAGCTGCAATAAATATATTTTTGGCTTTCACCAAAAGCACAGACATTAGAGTTTTTTCCTATGAAAACTGGTCAGCATTGCTTTATTTCCAAGCCATTGGTTTATAACCTCCTCTTTTCTAGATACTTCACAGAGGTCCCTTCTGAGTTAAGAAGGACACTGGATGAGGAAGCGTAGCCTGGTACTGACAAAGAGATGTTTTCTCCTACTGACGAAACAACTGCTATTTGCATCAGTCAAAGAAAGGGTTTATATCTTTTCAGATACTTACAGTGCCATCTTTGTATTTACCAGAAGTAGATTATAGTTTTATCAGAGGCAGAGAAGAATATACAAAATTACTTTTGTAATTTAGAGGGATATTCACCTGAATAGTACAACAGCCAGAAGAATCCCTTAAGCTTTGATATTTCTGTCTACACATCTACAAGCTGGCCAAGGCAATGATCAAGAAGACGCTGGTCAGGAGTGTTTCTGACTCTTACAAGGGTTATACCTCTCAGAGACACGCATAGTTGGCAAATTGTTTTTTGACAACAAACATAACAAAACCACCCCAGTTTATCAAAACTAAGAGTTAAATGAGTCTTATAAGAAGAGTCTGCACAAAAGATCTCTATTATTACTGGAAAGAAGCATATTTTTGGTATTGTTTCTCCTTTAATTTATTAATTACATTCCTACATATCATTTATCTGTAGAGCAGTTAAAAAAATAGATCCAGTAAATAAATCTATGTTCTTAAAATAATAGCCTTTCTTTCACAGCCATGACAGCATTTAAAAGCCAGTGGTCCTGCTTCTGGCTATCACTGGTATTTCTTTTTCTTTCTATGAATAACTAACTTCCTGATATGTCTAGATATCTTCTAGACATAGAATATGTTCTTTTAAATAGAACATAGAGTTTCATATCACTAAAAAATTTATGTCTTACTAAATACTGTAACGTGCTTTGTAAAAAAAAAATTACCTTTTCTTGTGCCTTTACGAGACTTAATTGCTAAGGTCAGACCCAGGGTTTGGTACAGAGGGTCCAAGACCTGCAAGACTTGCAGACTGCAAGACTGCTGGCTTTCAGCTGTACTTCCAAGTAATCTTTATACTACTTAGTAAGCATTATTCCAGATGGCCCATTGGCAGCTGATAGCAACATCACAGCATATGGTCCACTGATGGTTGATAACTGTCATTCAGGCAAAACTCACCAGTGCTACATGCCAATCATAAAACACTGACTAGACAAGAAGATCAAAGTCAGAGCTGACAGGTACTATCTGTCCTGATTAGACACTTGATAATGAGGCACTGTCACTGGAAAATTCCTCCTACATGTAGCAAAGAAGAAAACACAACATAACCAAAACAGAAAAATCAAACAAATAGGCTAAAAAATGTTTTAGGGAAGGATTTGACCACTAAAACCACCACCTAACTTTATGTGAATAATTTTATTTTAATGGTACCTAACTGATATAATTTTTGCATTAAAATAGAACAGATTATAAGGTAAGAAAATTTTTTCATAACACTTTCATCAGTTTTCGAGATTACATGCACATTCATAAAGTGTTTTAAAATTTTGTTAAATAGTAAGATGAAATAAATACAACTGTAAACCTGGCTTACTAACATGACTAGTGCATAACAGATATATCTTTAAATGTCAATTTTTTAAAATTAATAAGTTATTTGTTCAGGGTAAAATGTTTTCTTACTATGTTGCTAATGCTTACTGCTATATTTACTTTGTTTCAATGTTGTCAACAGCTATGTTCTAAAGAGAACTAAAGAAAGAAAACTTTATTTAGAAGAAAACATGGAGATTCAACGTTCTTAAGATACACCAAGTATAGGCTCTAAGAAAGATGTTTAATTTTAACAAACTAATATTAAACAATGAATATAGAACATCAGAATGACAGGCGTTCAAAAATCTGTTTGGCCAAACATCTTTTACTAAAACATATGGGAATATTTTACTAGGTCCGTGTACTAATTTTTTTAAATAGCTAAGAATTAATGACACTGTGGAAGGAAAGAGACAGAAGAAAATACTAGGGTAGCGTTGAAAACTGCATTTCTCCTGACGTGAGGAAACAGAGTCTGGCATAGATGCAAAATAGTTGAGGATATGCAGTTGGACACACTTGGCCTTAGACAGCTCACTGAAAATTCCTAAGTCATGAACGTTTTTTAGTTGTAAAATAAAGATAATAGTAGTACCTGTCTCATAAAGTTGGATATGGTAATGCCTGGGGTATAATTAGTCCCCTAATAGGTGCCAGGTAATATTACCAGATTAATTATCACCATGACCATGTAACTGATCTAGGCTATAAATTTATGAAGAACTAGAAAACAACAAGATTATTTAACTTTATATAACTTATATCAATAAAAATGCTGTCTAAGTTGACATAGAATGTTACAGTTATAAATTTAAATTGATATTAACTATTCTCACAACTCTAGAATGTAAGTATTGTTCCCTTTTCAGATTAGGAAATTAAAGCTCCTCATGGTTAAACAATTTTTCTAACTTTACATAGCTTTTCACCATAAAAGGAACAATTAAAATCAAAATGATCCTATTCCTCATGCCACCATTCCTGCCAGCTCCCTAGGCTGCCACTATTAATTTCTGTATTCACTCCTTTTATAGATCTTTGATTATATATTTTAAGTTCTATTAAAACTTATGCCTTGTATAAATTCCACAGCTTCAATAAATGTATAACAACCTTCAGACATCTTGCTCCAATAAAGGAGATACTATAAGACATAGACCAAGTAATTTAATTTATGCTTTGGGCCAAGGAAATTTAAAAAATTATATGATTTAAGCAGATGGATATAAACCTACAAGTAAGTTTTTACAACATTTACAATGATTTGAATACTGGCCAATAATTGTATATGTGTAGGCATATGCCTTTCTGATTCTTTATAGATAAATATGTATGTACACGATAAGCAAATCTGATTCGAAATATTACCTGTAAGGTTTAAAATTCAGAAAAAATTTACTCTGTAAAAGGGATCTATTTTCATTTAAAATGAAATTATTTAACATAATGTATATTTTGATTTAGTCTCTTAAATTTAGAAGACATTTCATTGAAATGAAATGTATAAAACAAGACTATCACAAACAATAATGCTAAGAAATCCTTGTGTATATACATAGAGAGAGAAGTTGGACAAAAGGTGAAAAAACGTAAAATGTTTAAAATATAATTTTCATATTTTAATCATTATAGTAAAGATTAGTGCATGGGAGATGGCAAAAGAACTACCTTTAATAAACCAAGGTACCTCTTTTTTGTCCCTGTGAGTAGCAGGAAATTGAAGAAATTTGATGAAGAAAATTTCAAAATGTTTTGATCACATGGAAATATTTTAGGCTTTTACAAATTCAAATATTGGCTACTAAAATTAAGACATAATTCTATAAATATACAAATAAGACTATGCTCTCTCAATGCCAGGTTGTTGCCTATCAGAGATTAAACTAGCTATAGGTACTTACAAAACTACCAGTGAATCGTATTTGAAATAGAGGGTGTCCCAAAATTCACAATACATAGAGAAATGGGACTCATAGGGAAAATTGATAGGTTAATTATTTACAAAATATTCTTTAGAAATTTTACAAAATGTTCTCTCTGTGGGCACATAGAGAATGTTGCCCATGTTCTTCTATACACACACACACACACATTCTTCTCTCCCAGTCCTGGCAAACACATGCCAAGATATCTGTCATGCATTTCTTCCTTATGTTAGAGACCTTGGGGCACACTTTAGTAAACAATACAGAGATTTACAGCTCTACTAATACATGCTCAAGCCTCCAAGAAAGCTCTAAAAGCCTGTTTTTATTGATTCTCTTCTTATCCTTACTTTCCTAAATTTCATCAGTTCTCACTGTTTGAAAAGTTTCTTTCCAACTTCTACTTCTCAATAAATGTATCTTAGTTTTCTGCCTCTTCTAATGCTGGTTCTTCAAGAGTTGGCATCTCCAATTTTTTGCATTCTCACAGATATTTTTCTTCCTTTCCATCTCCAGTACTTCTTTGTTCAGCACTGGACTCATAAAACCACCTCTGACACCAGTCTTACAGTCTGATGATTTAATTAGATGGAATAAAACACCAGTGCCGCTCCCTACCCACTGTTACCTATAGAAGGAAGTGAAACACGTTTTATGAGAACATATGAGTTTTTTCTGATCTTTTGTTGATCTTATGCTACAGGGCTCCCCTCCTTCCCCTATCTGCCTCTCTTCCGTTTGAATGCTAGGACTAAACAAATTACCACTAGCAATATTTCCTCAGGATGCCAGGCTATTTCATGCCTCCTTATTTTTGCTGATGGGGCCCAGTGTTCCTTCCTTATTGGGCCTGAGGGCTCCCACTTCTCTTCTGCCCTCCACTGAGAACACCTGATTGTCCTTCGTGTGGGGTCCACACATAAGTCCACCTTAACTAATACAGTTCACCCTATTTTTGTTTTATTTTGAATGAGATCATTGTGTTATTTCATTATTTCATTTGAAAGTGTACAGAGACAATTATGTAGGGTTTTGTTTCTTGAGGGAAGACGCTGCTTGCTCACAAGTAGCCACCATGCGTTGATTTCATCTGAAGGCCCTAGAGAAAGAGACCTGGTTTGGTTTTTTGCTCCTTTACTTCCAGCTATTTCATAAATATGAGTTTATAGACACAGGCTCCTGTGCCGTTTGCTTTGTCTTCATTAATGTAAAAAGAACCTTTCAAGATATAATCTGGCAGCTACGAAGCCCAAGTATCTTCATTCCATCTTATTATATATGATTTGGGGTTTTGCAAATCAAGGTACAGAAAATAATCAATTGTTACTTTAAGGACATAGCTCAATGGTCTCCTTCACTGGAAAGCCAGTTCTAACCTCCTCTCCCAATGCCGGGGAAATATGGGCCCTGTTGTCTGCACTTTAGCTTTGCAGATTTAAAGCATTATTATTCTCATAATTTCCCCTGGGAAGGAATATGCTCTCATGTTATCTGTCTAATAATATCACATAACTGATGAATGTTATCATATAGAAAACACTCGTCATCTAAGTTGGAGTGTGCTTTTGGAGATAGATAAGAACAATAGGAGGGAATGCAACCTTGTAAGGGAAAAAGTAATAATTTATAATAAATGTGCTAAACTTAAAGTTGACTCCCAGGGTCTGTGTTTAGGAGATGACAGCTATATTCACAACAAGACTATCTATAGTCAAAATGTTTTTAACATAGAGATTTAAAATCATTTTCAGGAAGTTTCAGAAAACTATTTGTTGAGCCCAAAAAGTAATTTATGGGTTATTTTAAGCTCATGATTGATCAAAATACTATATTTTAAACCATTATATACTAATTGGGAATACTATTGGTAATGTAATACTTCAATTACTATAAGTACAATATAATTGTGTTCTCAGTTATAAAGACACATATTCAGATAAAAATTATGAGCAATTAATTAATAGGCAACATTTTAATCTAAAGAATATATACTTTGAATGTCAATATACAGAAGAGACATCTTAAAGCTCTTAACTAAATCAAATAGTCCACAAAAATGTGTCTGAAATGATGTGTGAGCACAATTATTTATTTTATTTCAAATTTAATTGACTATTTTAATACTTAATTAAACACCTAATGTAGGGTCAATGTAAAATATTTTAAAAATTGTTTTAAAATGTTATTAAATAGATGACTCTTCACGTTCATTTCAAAATGTATAAGTTTCAGGCATAAAATTACACATACGCTAGCCATAATGATTTTCTATTATATTACATTGTAAGTTAATAAGATTATTTTACTAAGAATCACTCTATCTCTAGTCTTCAACATAACTAAAATACGTTTAAATAAACTCCATGTACATCCATCAGTCTCCCATATAAATGTATTAAATAAGACAAATTTCAAGGCACTTTTTAAAAATAAAAAGCATAATACAAATGTATTACATAACAGCTTCTAGACTATAGATATTCAATAGTGCTCTTCAATTAGTTACTAAAATTATAGTCAACTCTTAAGACAAGTTAAATAATCCAGAGAATAATGGTCATTGGTTTGCTTTGAATAGCCTTCTATTTTATATTTATTTTAGCAACTTAAATATTATAGAGTTTAAGAGAAAATTTTCATTCTTTCTCTTAAAAAGGGATGACTTTTTATCATTCATTATGTTTTTTATTTCATTTTTGAATAGTACAAGGTGCAAACATTTTGGTGACATGCATTGTCTTTGTGTAATTTGAGTCAAAATTATAGACCTGCTCAACACCCAGTAGTGAACATTGTACCTGTTAGCTGTGACTTCACCCATCCACTCCTCCCCTTTTCCACCTGCTTGGTTCTCATTGAATTTTATCACCATAAGTGCAAGTGAGTATTCATCAATTAGTTCTCATTTAATAGTGAGTACATGTGGTGTTTTTTTTTTTCCATTCTGTGATACTTCATGTAGAAGAATGGTTTTCAGTTCCATCCAGGTTGTTACAAAAGGTATCAGCTCCCCACTTGTTTAGTGGCTGAACAGTACTCCCTAGAACACATATACTGCATTTTATTAATCCACTTATATATCAAAGGACACGTGGGTTGAATTCACATCTGTGCAACTGTGAATTGTGCTGCAACAAACTTTCAAGTGCATGTGTCTTTTTGATAAAATGGCATTTTCTCCTTTGGATAAAAAGTCAATAGTGGGGTCGCTGGGTCAGATGTTAGGTCTACCTTTAGTTCTTTGAGATATCTCTATACTATTTTCCATACAAAGTGTAGCAGTTTGCAATCCTATCAATAGTGTGTTAAGAATTCATTTCTCTCTGCATTCAAACCAGCCTCTATTGTTTTGGGACTTTTTGGTAAACACCAGTCTCACTGGAGTTAGGTGAGATTGCACTGTGGTTTTGATTTACATTTAATTTGAAAATACTGATCACCATTACCTATCAGCACATGTCTTCATTCACAATGAAGGCTAACAGATTCATATGAAAGCCTATACTTAAAATGATTGTTTGAAAACAGTAGGACTTAAGTAATTATACTTTCAAATAGAAACTCTTTCCCTCATGGTTGCTGTTGGTGGAGAAGATTCTTTTCTAGGACTATAATTTGTTTTGTAAAAAGTTTTTCAGTTATTCTGCACAATGCAAACTTCATTATAGGCTGCTAAAATTTGTGTGCTCTTACATTTTTGTGAATCTTATAAATGTGGATAGTTTATGACTCCCAGGATGCATGGTGTTGGCCCTTGAACTTCTTTAGCGCACCTCAATATTCGAACTTCAGGCCTTCACTGAGTAAAACACAAACCTTCTGCTTCCCCCAAGGGCCAGGTAAGGAGAGGAGGTTTGAAGAGGAAAATACTGAGGGAAAAAAAATGAAACTTTAAATTGTTAATTTCTTGGGTTTTATTGGAAACCAGAATATGGATATTTTTGAAGGACAGTTTTGCTCATTATTTCCTGCAAAAGAGGCACTATCGTTTCAAGGACTCAAGGAAGACAATGCAAGTCGGCAATATTTGAACAAAGTTCAAAGGCATAATCCATGGAAACTGAACAAGAAGAATGACTGTTCCCTCAATTGGAGACAAGGCTAACAGTGCAAATGAACAGATATAGCAGCAAATCCATATCTTCAACAAAGAGCTGTCTTGAAAGCATTGTAATAAGGGGTCCTAATAGCACTTTATAGCGCTCACGCAGACGTAAAGTTTCTCAAAGCATTTTTACCCTCATTCCCACAATTGTCTAGTATATTTAATAGCACAGTAAGGAACTAAAAGACAGATAGGAGAAGGACTTGCTCAGGATCTTAAGATGAATGGAGGGCAGAGCCAAGTTTTACAATCCAAATTCCCTTACTCCGGCTTTTTTGGCTCTCTCACATTGCTCATCTCTGCATTATAACTCTATTATAAATCATTCCATCAACTTATTCACATTTATTTATATTGTACTTTGTTCATTCCAAAAAGTATTTGAAGAAGCTTTAAGACATGCTTATAGTACAGTAAGAACAAAATGGATAAGTATATGATTATAAAATAGGCCAGTAATCATGCATAAAATATGTTTTGTTCTCTTCTACAACTATTTGATAAGGGTTACACATTTTGTCTCTCAGAAACTTCATAGCCAAGACAAAGAAAGAATGTTTTATATAGGGACAATAGAGAAGGCTAGTTTTCCTTTTCATGGTTTAGACCTGTAAAAATACCTATAGTTTGTCTCCTTCCTTCCTTCCGTCCGTCCTTCCTTCCTTCCTTCCTTCCTTCCTTCCTTCCTTCCTTCCCTCTCTCCATCCCTCCCTCTCTTATTTTTTGTTTTATGATAGCATCTCATTTTGTTGCCCTCAGTAGTGGGCTGTGGCATCATAGTTCACAACAACCTCAAATTTGGGGCTCAACTTATTCTCTTGCGTCATCCTCCCAAGTAGCTGACACTTCAGGTGCCCACCACAACAGCTGGCTGTTTTTAGGACAGGGTCTTGCTCTTGCTGGCTGGTCTCAAACTCCTGAGGTCAGGCAATCCACCTGCCTTGGCCTCCTAGAATGCTAGGATTATAAGTGTGCACCTATATTTTGTTTCTAAAATATGTATACACACAAATACACTGTATAATGAGAATAAACAATTTCTGGACTATCTACTCTCTAAATAAACAGAAGAGGTATTCCACAAAAATGAAAGAAGTTTGAAAAGTCACTTAGTATCTGTATAACCACTTGTCAAGTTTCTTAGAAGAACAGCACTTAATGAATTGCTACTTTAGGACATATGAAGATGATAATATGTTAAATATACAAATATTTTTTCTTTAGAAGACTTAGCTTATAATTAATATGCATAATTATCACCTTCCTATATATATAGATATAGATTTGCAAGTGTAAAGATATATGTACATATACACATAAGTAAATCACAAACATATATTGTCCTCAGTGTCCACATTTGCATTGAAAGTGAATAGAAATGAAAAGGACACTCTACTCCCACCCCTCACTATCAGTGCCCTTTCATTCAAAGTTTGTATCACACTTTATGCCACAATGTATAAGATAGGAATTAATATGTATCGTTTTGGAATTAGATAAAATCTTTACAAATTAGTCTTCAACATATTTATATATATATATAAATCTTATATAAATAATGTTTAGATTCTTACTATAATCTCGTCCTTAAATATATATCTACACACATACATCTATTATACATACATATGTATACATAATGCATAGACTGTTACTATCTTCTCTTCCACCATCTGAAATAAGTCTAACCAATTTGGGGAAAAAATTGAATTATTTAAAAATTTCATTTCTTATCTTTACTATTTCCTGTTTTATTTGGCTGAGTCTCTGTCAAAAATATCGACACTGGTTTTTCTTGAGCTTGTCAGACATTCCTCACAACTGCCAGTAGGGATGGAGAACTAGCGCCTAAGGCTTGGTTCAGGAGGGCCTTGAAAACAGCCTCTAAGAGCTAAAATACTCAGGGAACTAAACACGGGCTAAATGTGGGTGCAAGATGTCCACTTGACTGTGCCAGCTTGTCAGTTGAGTTTCAATGTGTGGGCTGAACTTAACTGCACAGTCATTTTGGGAGCAGTCTCTTAACTGCTGAGATAAGTAGCTATGCAATACCCAATTCCTCAGCACAGCAGCTTGACCTAATTTTACAATCCCCTGAAGATGGATAAATTTATAGGACCCACACTCTCCCTGCATACTTGCTCTCATAGTTAGTGATCCTTATGGGACTTTGTGAAATGTGAAATAGGCTTCGGAATCCACTTTTCAATGACAAAAGAAGGAACATCTTTTACAGGTAAATATATTTCAAAAACAAAGGGAGCCAAAAATTAGGAATGAATGAACTTCATAAATTTCTCAGAAATTTGATTACATAAATAAATGTATTCCAAGTATTCCAAGCTGACAGCTCTTCCCAAACCCTGAATTTACACATACTGTTTAAGGTGTTGCTAATTAAATCTGATAAGCGCTAATATAGTCTTAACAAATCTGATTTTCAGATCACGTAGCATAAAATCGACATGGGTATCTAATCCCCAAATTAATGAATATCGGTTATTTCAAGGATGCTGGTTATGTGTGAAAGATGTTTGATTGTGCTTCAAGGCTTGAGATACTATGTCAGGGTTATTTCACTGAATGATTTTTCTCTTTTGTTCTGACTTTTGGTTTATTTTTCATTCATTTAACAATTACTGAGGACCTCTATACAGATGGGCCCTGACTGATCAATGGTTCTACTTAACAATTTTTTGGCTTTACAATGGGTTTATCTATCTGGGGACATGCTTATTGCATATCGAGGAATACTCTCTATTACAATGGTTCACTTTATGATTTTCCACTTTATGATGGATTATTAGGTTATTAAATACATAGATTTACAGTATTTTTGAGTTATAATGTGTTTATTAGAAAATAGTCTCACTGTAATGATAGGGGCACTGTAATTATAGGTATTGTGGCAAACTCCATATTGAGAAAATTAGGAGGAATCATAGAAAGATTTCAACTTAACAGAACTCACAGATCTTTTCCATCCAAGTCATTTTCTTTTCTAGCTATTCTGGACAACTAGTTGATTATTATTATTCAAGTAAGAACATTATTATAATAGTTCTTAGTTGTTTTTCTTTATTGAAAAGTTATTATTCCTATTTCCATAATAATTCCTATTTAAGTAATATATAGATCTCTCTGAAGACCTCATAGTTCAAAGTTTGTAGAGGGGCTAGCATCTTAGGAGAGTCAAAATAAACGTTCTTAGAAACTTTCTACTATTAAGTTCATCAGTTCAGTATCTCCTTGTAATAGAGAGCACAGACTGTCTTGAGGAAAGGGCTACATCTCCTCTCTAGGTGCTAGATGGGTAGCTGGACTCTATGTCATGACCACAGTCTCTTTGACTAAAGTAGAGGAGATGATGCGAGGGAGGTCATGTAGAATGTGAGAGTAACCCCCCCGGGAAGTCATATCTGTCTACATCCATGCTCTTTGTAGCCCTTTTTTTTTTTTTTCCAAACTACATATTCCACATCAATTGTTCGATGGCACATTAGGAAACATGACAATAGCAAAGTTTGGAAAAGCACTTGTCCATTGGAGCCCACCTCCCTTGCTGCTGGGAACTCTTTTGCCATCCAGCTTAACTCGCCATCCTACAGCATGTTGAAGGCACTTAGTTACACAGCTATAGACGATTGATACAAAGGCCTTGGTCCAGACTGGGCATGCTTCGTCTCAGCAATATGTTTAAGAATGCTTCCTCTGGGATAATGTTTTATGCCTCAGGGAGGGAGAAAAAGCACGTCTCAAGCACTGTCATTTTCCTCTTAAGTCTGGAGCAGGAGAGAGGGACCTGTGGCCTTAATGCCTTCTAAGTCCTTAAGTGCAGCCTTTTGACTGAATCCAAATTTCAAAAAACAAATCCTTTCATTCTTATTAACACATTTTTGTTCACTTTTTATATTTTAATTTTATTTTAAAACTGAATGTCTTTAAAATATCAAAAAATTAAAATAAGTTTTAATGAAACAATCTTCCCTGATTACCAGCACAATTAGAGCTTTAGTAAGACAAAGGGCTAATTGACAGCTGCTATGATTATGATTTAATTCTAATGCCCCCTGCCTAACTAATGCCATTACCACACCAGGCTGGTTGGCGAGAGCTGATGGGGGTCCAGTACGCCATTCTGTTGTCAGCTTTTGACAACAGTCCACAGTGTTTCTATTTGAAGTGAATAGTTGCGAAGTTTGACAGTTTTGTTAACTCTGCTTCACAGCCCATAATTTCAGAGAAGACCAAGAAAATACTGAAAGAAGAAATTACATTTTTAATTTCTTTTTTTTTTTTTTTGAGACAGTGTCTCACTCTGTCCTCCTGGGTAGAATGTTGTGACATAGTGCACGGCAACCACAAACTCTCGGGTTGAAGTGATCCTCCTGCTTTGACCTCTGAAACTATAGGCACCTGCAACCAAACGCAGCTGGGTTTTCTATTTTTAGTAGAGACAAAGTCTCATTTTTGTTCAGGTTGGTCTCAAAACACCTGACCTCAAACAATCCAGCCACCTTGGTCTGCCTGGGTCCTAGGATTACAGGTGTGAGACATCATGCCTGGCCAAAATAGATTTTTTAAATGAGGATTGGGAATTGAAATTTGATCTTGTTTTTCTGCTGAGTATGATTTTCTTGCTTTGTGATACTGCAATATCAACATTAAAGAAATCCAATGGTCATCAGCATTATAATGCTCATAAGAACCATAAAGATTTTAAATTGGATGCAGAGGCTTGAAAGGTAGTAGTGGAGAAATTAAAAAAAAAAAAGAAAAGCAAAAGCAATGATAATTGCTTTAAGCAGCAAGAAGACCTGGAAATAATGTCACTGAAGCAACTTATAAAGTAGCTTATATACTCAAGACATGGTAGCTGTTCAGCGATGTAGAGATTAGGGAAGAAGGCATTGCCAAAGTAGCAGGATGTTTACACCTTGATAATGCTTCAAAGTACAAACAACTGGTTTTCTCAAAGAGAATTATGACTGAATCAGCGGCATGAACAACTTCATTCAATAAGAACTACAAGAAGAAAATATAGATTAGTCATTCACTGTATGTCAATCAAATAATATACTACTGACTCAGCAAATGTATCATACTTCATTTGGGTCATACTAGATTATCCATGCTACCAAAAGTTACTTGCTTTGGGCCTCTTGCAAACACAACAAGGTCAATAGCTATTTCAGTTATTTTCAAGATAAATGTCATGAAGTTGTACTGAATTTAATAAATTTATGGAGTATATGTACAGACAGTATACCTTCCATGACTGGAAAGCATGAAGGGTTTATTGCACAGATTAAAATTATTAACAGATTAAAATGTTTTCATTTCCTTCCATCATACCTTGCATCAGCATAATCTCTATGCTAAGGCTACTACCTTAAGCAACACTTCACAGCAAGTTATAACTGTCATCAATGACATTGGTGCAAGTGCAAGGTAGCATCCTCAGTATAGCCAACACTGACCTTGAGTGATGGAATAGTCAGTGTGCATCTGCATATCACTCTCAGTTGTGTTGGTGATTGCAAGGACAAGTGTCAACCAAGATTTTATCTCTATAAGAACTGATAGTTACATTTTATAAAGAACAAAAAGCAGCAATATGGATGATGGAAAGATTTCTATAGGAATGCAGCATTTCTGTATAATATCATGTCAAATCAAAACCACTTGGATATGTCTTTACAAGGTAAAACTACATCTAAATCTATATATGATATGTGGCAAAAAATCCAAGCATTTTGGAAAGAGCTATCATTTTTCGAAATGCTTTCTTCAAAATGAAATTTCAGATGAACATTTTCTCCAGTTAGCAAATATCATTGATTAGCAGGATGGTATCTGTGAATCATATGCAGCTATTACAGACCTACGAATTTAATGAAAGGCTCACTGACTCTGAAAAACATGACATCACACTCAAATTATCATCTCAGCCTCACCTAGCTGATATCACCAGATACTAAACAACTTCTGATGGAATTGATTGATCTCTCAATAGAAAACATTTTAAAATCATTGATGCTAGGAAAAGTCTAATCAAAATATGGAGAATACAGAATACACATGCTGTTGGCAATTTGAAAAATCCTGTATTGTTTGTTTGTTTATGCATTTATTACCACTTCTTGCTGTGAATCTACATTCTCCTCCCTAATCCAAATCAATGCACCCGTGAGGTCACAAATGGCACGTACCCATCTAGAGGATTATCTGAAACTGCAACCTCCATGCTGAAAGAAGATAAAACCAAGTCATTAAAGAATCCGTTAACTCTGAAATTCGTAGTTTTTATTTTTTGAAATTATTAAGTATATAGGTATTAGATTTTCCTAAAGTATGTAGGGGTTAGATTTTCCTAAAATAATGGACATTTTTAAGTATATCTAATTGAATTTTCTTAATGTGGCTTTATTTGTTTACATCTAATATATGCAGCCTTCCAAAATGAACAGGTTCAGGTTCCATGTTCCTGCTCTAAACCAACACTGACAACTGGTGCTTTGGTTACAAGAAGCTGCAAAAAAAAAAACAAAACAATAAAACCTTAAATCTAGATTCCTTTTATTAAATTAAGTCAGATTCAAGAAAAAGGTACTAGCACAAAAAAGACAAACAAATAGAGAATTGTTACTTTAAAGTCACCCTGAGCCATTTATTTATAATGTGGTCTGGGACAAATATTGAAGAATGAAGAGTAGAATGAGAACCTCCCGGTCCTCAAGGGATTCACTATCTGAAAAAAGGTCGATGTTTATATGAAAACCTTGAAAAGAATTTTTTAAAAAGAACAAAATAGCAAGAAAACAAAGCAAAAAAGAAAAACACAGACTGTCTGGAATTTCTTACAAGTATTTTCTCCTCTCACCTCTGCTCTCCTCTCCTGTCTCCTTTTATTTTCTGTATAATCATGATGGGAAGAGGAAAGAGAGCAGGTGATGAGGGTGTGAGTGGAAACCAGTGTTACTTTACATAGAATGTCCTCCTTGGCACATGCTTTCACACGGTACTGTTTATTTTTAATCCCCCTTAATCTGTAAATGTGGTTGAAATTTTTCAAGCACTCATTTGTTATCTGTGATGCTGTGCTTTTGAAAAATCGCTTTTATATTAAGTTAGAAGTATAACAGTTTCCAATATGAATCTGAAGTCTCCTCAGTTAAACATCCTAAGCACACTTTTCTATACAAATGGTGAAAACTCAAATATCATTACTGCTATTGAAAATAATAACAATAACTGTACTGTTCACATAATATATCTCGGTAGAACGATCTTGAATGTGTTAAAGAAAATGATAAGTAACAGATATATGTTTTTAATTTGTAGTACCAGGTATTCACTTAATGATGGACAATTTAAAACAGTATGTTCCAAGTCTTCACTGGCTTTTTTCTGTTGCTGTTTGGCTTAGTTTTTTAAAGTTATTGATATAAAACTAAAGCTGAGAAACCGTTGGCAATTCATATGTAAAGAGGAAATGGTCTGGAAAACTAGAGTGAGGGGAAAATGGACAAGAAAAAGATGAAAGAATTATCGAGAGATATAGAGGAAGAGAAGGCAAGATAGTAGCAAAGGAGCTAGTGGAGAGAGGCTAATCTCAGGAGCCAGTGCAAAAGTTAATGGGTTAGTGGTGGCTGTGAACCAAACTCCAATGCCACGGGAATTCAAAGTCAGATAGGCCTTTTCACCTCAATGGCCAATAAAACGAACTAATAACCAATTTGAATAGATTATCTTTGATAAGGTATGGACAGTTTCTGAAATAAAATAATTATTAAGGGTGCAGAACAGAAGGCCTGTCTATATTCATTTGACTTGGTGCCAGTCTGCATTCCCATGCTGTATCCTACGTTTACTAATTGAGAAACAGAAAAGATTCTGAAAGGTAGACCATAAACTCTTAGAGATGATATCACCTATTACAAAATCACATACATTTGTATCTCTATTTTGACAAAATCATCATATTTCTTTAACTTAGAAGAAATGCCAAAACGATTTTAAAAAATGAAAATATCTATGTGTCCTCAGCTTTCTAAAATCATGAACTAGAGCAAGGACTTTATCATCTGCAACCTAGATTTGGTTTTCCCTTGCTATCCAGTCTGCAGCCCTCCAATTTTGCTTCCTACTAGTCTATCATCCACAATGCCACTAGTAGTTGACCCATAAGAAGAAATTTGGTCTGGTCTTGGTTTTTAAAGGGGTATGAAGAAGAGGTAACCCAAAAGATTCTAAAAGATGACTCAAAAGTCATATGTAGGTTAACAAAGAGTCTTCTGGTTTGTTCATGTTTTTCCCCAAACAGATAAAACTGCTAAGTAGAGATAATAAAGGAAGTCCATGGCACATAGAGAAATGGACTCACTGGCATTACTGAATTCTTGTAAAAGGTATCAGTTTATTTAAAAAATTATACTTAGAGGTAAATTTAAAAGGGAAAAGAAGGAGAGCATAATCTACCTCTGTTTATAAAACAATTGTGAAATGTTGACAATGATAAATAGTTAAAATTGGTAGTTTTATGGTCTTAATTTTGCTTGTTGGGAAAAAGAAATGCACTAATTATTAGAATATTGTATATACTATGACAGCCATCATGCTTATTATGTTTTTTGCATACATACAAATGAGCCTATTTTTACAGGCATTACGTGATTTATGTATCTGTTAGTAATATATATGAATATAAATGTATATATACATATATATAAAATCTGTTTTGATGTTCTCATTATATGAAGCATACGACAGAGTTTTCTCCTTTGGCACATAATTCTAAAATTTAAAATAATTTAAAAAGTGAACATATAGGCTCGGCGCCTATAGCTCACCCGGCTAAGGCGCCAGCCACGTACACCTAAGGTGGCGGGTTCGAATCCCCAGCCCGGACCCGCCAAACAACAATGATGGCTGCAACCCCCCCAAAAAAATAGCCGGGCGTTGTGGCGGGCGCCTGTGGTCCCAGCTACTTGGGAGGCTGAGGCAAGAGACTCGCTTGAGCCCAGGAGTTGGAGGTTGCTGTGAGCTGTAATGCCACGGCACTCTACCCAGGGGGACAGCTTG
>CAUYTI010116950.1:0-11122 GCA_963575145.1 Galago senegalensis
AGAGTGCCCTGGCATACAGCTCACAGCAACCTCCAACTCCTGGGCTCAAGCGAGTCTCTTGCCTCTGCCTCCCAGGTAGCTGGGACCACAGGCGCCCGCCACAACGCCTGGCTATTTTTTGGTTGCAGCCGTCATTGTTGTTTGGTGGGTCCGGGCTGGGGATTCGAACCCGCCAGCTTAGGTGTACGTGGCTGGCGCCTTAGCTGGTTGAGCTATAGGCGCCGAGCCGAGTATCTAGTCTTAGGATTGGGCTGATAGCATGAAAGAAGAGAGAAGAGATAGAAAGGACACAGATTTTGGATCAAGCCTCACTTGAGGTTTTCATCTAGATATTTTAGTTATGTGAGCCCAAGCCACCATGAGTCAGATTTCCTCTTATTGGCATCCAGATGCTTTCTACCCGATATTTTTGTAGAGATCTTGTTCTTCATTAGTTTCCCTGGAACCTACCACAGCCTGGCTTTAAAAAGGTGCTCATGGGCCAGTTGTGATAACATCCACCTGTCAACCTGTCATCCCAGCTATTCAGGAGGCTGAGGTGGGAGAGTCATTTGGGCTCACGAGTTGAAGACCAGCCTAAGCAACATAGCAAGACCCTGTCTCAAAAACTAAAAGGGGCTCGGCACCTGTGGCTCAAGTGGCAAAGGCGCCAGCCACATACACCTAGGGTGGTGGGTTCAAATCCAGCCCGGGCCCACCAAACAACAATAATGGCTGCAACCCAAAAAATAGCAGGGCATTGTGGCAGGCACCTGTGGTCCCAGCTACTTGGGAGGTGGAGGCAGGAGACTCACTTGAGCCCAGGAGTTGGAGATTGCTGTGAGCAGTGAAGCCATGGCACTCTACCCAGGGGGACAGCTTGAGGCTCTGTCTCAAAAAAAAAAAAAAAAAAAAACCTAAAAAGGTAAACCTGGGCATAGCAGCTCATGCCCATAATCCTAGTACTCTGGGAATCTAAGCCAGGAGTTTAATTTTTTTTTTTTTGTCATGTGTTGTGGTGGGCACCTATAGTCCCACCTACTCAGGAGACTAAGGCAAGACGATCTCTTGATCCCAAGAGTTTAAGGTTGCCGTGATCTATGACACCACAGCACTCTACCCAGGGCAACAGAGTGAGAATTTGTCTCAAAAATAAATAAATAAATAAAAGATGTCCACTAAGTGTTTGATGAATAAATAAATGAATTAAATATGAGCTCTCTGGAAGAAAGACTAGAAGTTAATGTTTTACACATGAGACTCTTCCAGGAGCCCTTCGGCAGAGTATCTGCTGGTCTCCCTGAAACTGCCTACCTGCAGGCCTTCCTCTTTCCTAACTAAAGCCCAATCCCTGGGACAGCCCAGAGCATAGTCACTTTCTGTTCATTCCTGGCAGCTGGGACTACAGAAGCTTCTCTCTGCAGTCAGATGTCTCTGGGCTTAGAAGACATACCTTGAGACTGGGGGCCCAGGCCTGGACTAGCCACTGCCTTACACAGTAGCTTTGTGCATTGAGACCCCCTACTCTCTGGAACAGCAGTGAGGATGTAGACCAGTCAACTTCAGAAGGTAAGAAGGCCCTAACTTTCCTGTTGACTATGTTTCTAAACTCCTAGAAAGGTTGAAATCAGGGGTTTCAATCTCTCCTGCTTTGCTTATTCAGCAAGTATGTGTCCATGCTATTTTGTACCCTGCCCAGGCACTAAGTCTCTCAGTCGATGTCTTTAAACCTCCTACTTCCTGATCCCTGACTCTGAAAATCTGGGTTGTGACTTTAAAACCTAAAGACTCAGACTGGGTGTGATGGTTTGTGCCTGTAATACCAGCCTTTTGGGAGGCTGAGGCCAGGAGTTCAAGACCAGCCTGGGAAATTATACCTAGACTCCTGCCTCTACAAAAAAAAAAAAAAAAATTTTTTTTTTGTTTGAGACAGTTTCACTTTGTCAACCTCAGTAGAGTGCTGTGGTATCATAGCTCACAGCAACCTCCAACTCTTGGGCTCAAGCAATTCTCTTGCCTCAGCCTCCAGAGTAGCTAGGACTATAGGCTCACAATACCTGGCTACTTTTAGAGATGGGAGTCTCACTCTTGCTCAGTCTGGTCTCGAACCTGTGAGCTCAGGGCAATCCACTCTCCTCAGCCTCCCAGAGTCAAAAAACATTTTTTTGAGACAGTCTCACTCTGTCCCCAGGTAGAATACAGTGGCATCATCAAAAGTTACTGCAACCTCAAACTCCTGGTCTCAAGCAATCCTCCTGCCTCAGCCTCCTGAGTAGCTGGGGCTATAGGCACCCATGACCATACCTGGCTCATTTTTCTATTTTTAGTAGAGACAAGATCTCTCTTGCTCAAACTTGTCTCAAACTCCTGACCTCAAGTGATCCTCATGCCTCAGTCTCCCAGAGTGCTGAGAGATTATAGATAAGAGCCATTGCACCTAGCCTAAATTTTTTTTTTTTTAGACAGAGTCTGTCACCCTGGGTAGAGTGCTGTGGTGTCACAGCTCACAGCAACCTCAAACTCTTGGGCTTAAGCAATTCTCTTGCTTCAGCCTCCCAGTAGCTGGGACTACAGGCACACGCCACAACGCCCAGCTATTTTTTGGTTGCAGTTGTCATTGTTGTTTAGCAGGCCTGGGACAGATTTGAACCTGCCAGCCTTGGTGTATGTGACTGGCACCCTGCCGACTGAGCTAGGGGCACCATCCCTAAAAAAACTTTTTTTCGAGTATTAACCATGGGTGGCATCCATAGCACAGTGGTTACAGCGCCAACCACATGCACTGAGAATGGTGGGTTCAAACCCAGCCTGGGCCAGCTGAACATCAATGACAACTGCAACAAAAAATAGCCAGGCATCGTGGTGGGTGCCTGTGGTCCCAACTGCTTGGGAGACTGAGGCAGGAGAATCGTTTAAGCCCAGAAAGAGTTTGAGGTTGCAGTGAGATGCCACAGCACTCTACCAAGGGTGACATGATGAGACTCTGTCTCACAAAAAATAATAATAATAGGGCAGCGCCTATGGTTCAAGGAGTAGGGCACCAGCCCCATATGCCAGAGGTGGCAAGTTCAAACCCAGTCCCAGCCAAAAAATAAAATAAAATAAAATAAAAATAATAATAAATATTAACCAGCTGTAGTAAGTGTGCGTCTGTAGTCTAGCTACTCAGGAGGCTAAAGCAAAGGATTGCTTGAGCCCAGGAGTTCAAGGATACAGTGAGTTATAATTGGGTCTCTGTACTCCAGCCTGGGTAACAAAGTAAGACCCTGACTCTTCGGGAAAAAAAAAGAGACAACTAAATATTTCCCAACCCTAAATCCTGACCCCTGTGACTAGGAATTGTTTGCAGCATCATAACTCCTCCCCATTACCTCCATTCCCCCATTTAACCACATACATTTCCAGTCTTTCAGACTCAAAGCACAGTTGTATGGCTTCTAACCATGCAAGTAGGAGTATGGATAAGTGTGTATTCAAGTGTGTAAGGATGTGAAGCACTGGTGTGTGTGTAAGCCTGTGAATGAAGCAGTGGGTGAGTGTGTGAATGAGAGTGGATGCCACGGCATGAATGTGCATGTATGAATGCAGATGAGTCACATGCAGAGGGAGTGAGTGTGCAAGTGTGTGTAGGTGAGTGAGTGGAGGAGTGAATGTGTTTGTGTGAGCATTTGCACACCCCGGTCCTTCATCAGTCTCAGCAGACACACCCTCACGTGTATGTGGGCACACGTGCACGTCAAAGGGCCAAAGGTGGCTCAAGCTATAAACCCTTATTCTGATAAAGGGAGGACTTTCTTCATAGTCCAGGGATCACTCTTCCTTCCCCACCCCTGGCATGGAAGTGGGTATCCAGTAGCTAAAGGTCATCTCCATCAGGAATGAGTTCCCTCAGATGGGGGACTGCAGCCTGCCTCCCCTTCAGGCCAGGCCATCTGCTCCCCTCCCTCCCCTGGTTTCCAGCACAGCCTTGTCAGTGACCCTGAGCAGAGGGGCAGTGAAGGATGAGGGTGGTAGCCAGACATTCCAGGTGCTTCCTGCACTATGTGGGGTGAGGGTGCATCTCCATGGAGACGAGCAGTGGACCATGTCCAGATGATTATCAGGGTTCCCAGAGTCTCCTGCTCCAGCTTCTCCCAGCCAGGCTCCTTAGACCTGAGCATAGTGAGGAAGCCTGACAAGGGCCCTTTTCTCTTCACAGGAGCTTCCAAAAAAAGCAGGGACTGGAGAGATGGGAGTGTCCTAAAACGGCTTCCCTGAAGCAAGAGATCGAAGAAATTGGCAAAGGTGATAGGATTTAGTTCAAGGCTTTATCAGCAGAGATCTCTGCCAACAAAGATCTTAGGAAAGACTTTCTAATAGGAAGCTGTGAAGCATGGTTAGTAAATACAGATTGGGATTTTGGGAGTGCCCTCAGCCTCCCTGGGATTGAGTCCCTCCCATAAACCCATACGCATATAGGCTCCCCTCCAGATCCTCAGCTGGGAAGGGCTAATTTGGAGCCCAGGTCATCTCCTGGGATGAGATGTTGCAACCTGCTCTATGGGGAAGGGGTTGAGAAAACTGAGTTCTGGTCTGGGCTCTCATGCACTGCTCTGTGACCCTAGGTGATGCTTTGGGCCTTAGTTTCTCCTTTATACAACTAAGAAGTAGTCTCCTTTGGCACCCTCCACAGTCTAGGTTCCCAGATCAGGCACAGCCTCTTTGTTCCCTTTGCTACTCTCTCCCTTACCTCAATTAAACCTAATCCCAAAGGCCAAAGTCCTAGGTGATAGTAGAGATGCTATGTCCCAAGGAGCCCTCTAGCTGCTGGGCAGACATAGCCACTGCTCTGCCCCCTAAGACTCAGAGGTGTTCCACTTGGCAAGGCCCCTTTCTATCTCCCTGGGGGCCCGAGTGTCTTAGAACCTACCCTCTTTGCACTGCCTGCATTTCCTAGTCTCACAGCTCAGGGTCTCCATCCAGGATGGGCCTCCGCCTCACAATGAGGAGACTGGGACTGTCTCTGGCCTCTGGGGTCTCCATGTACTGGGTGGAGTAGTTCCTCTTCTCCCCTTCCCACCCCACCCAAATCTACCCTGCCCACGTTTCCCCAAGCCTAGAGGCACCCCACCCAGTTTTTCAGAAAAACAAAATCAAGAGGAAAGAGAATGAAGGAAGGAGTTCATTGCCAGGAATTAATGAGGAGACATCCCTTGGCGTAAAAGTGGGATCTGTTTGGCAGGAGAGTCACTGGTAGATATACACAGAGATGGGGGCTCTGATGTTCACAGGATGTTTACTTACAGGTACACGGAGAAAGAGCCATACATAAAGAGTCAGGTGAGGCAGTGACAGAAAGAAAGAGACAGGACATGGTCTCCAAGAGGCTGGAACCTACATAGAGACATAACCAGACATACTGAAAGAAAGGCACATGCAAAAACACTGAGAAATGCACACTTGCATGTGTGCACACACACATACATACATACTGAGACAGGCATACAAAGAAACAGCAACTAAGCTCAAGTTTCAGGCAGGCTACTTTTAATCCAAGCAAGTCAGAATTTTAAGGAAACATGGGCTTCTCCAAAGTGGGCTTTGGATGGAGCTTAATGCAGGAAGAAGGGACAAAGGTGAAGCATGGAATGTAACTATCTTCCTGTGGGGTGATTCTCTTTCTGTAGCCACCCTAGAAAGTGGATTGCATGGATTGGGAGATGAAGAGTTTCTTTTCTAGAACTTTCTATCAGCCAGAACTGCTAAAGGAAGGCACACCTGGAGGTGAGGCTCTTCCCTCATCTTCTACCCCTGGAAGAGACACACAGCTACTGGATGGCTCCTATCCCTACCAGTCTGTGCCCTGACTCACTGCTCCCGGTCCTGGTGAGTGAGGCCTTACCCTTTCTCTTGTGGTCTGAAGCTGCCTGCTCCTCTGTCTGCCCTGAACAACTATGGCTGTGGCCCCCTCATGTCTCCCCTTAGTCCCTCCCAGAAGCCTTACAGAGTCAGGGCACCACAAGCCATTGATTGCCCTTACTCTTCCTCCCTCCTCCTCTCAAGAAAGTTAGAATCCATGGAAGGAATCTTAGGAGGAAGAGGATATTGAATTCAATGACATTTTTTTTTACACGCTCTGCTGGGTATTAGTCTGTTCCCAGGCTGGAGTGCTATGGCGCAATCAGAGCTCACCACCTCAAACTCTTGGGCTCAAGTGATCCTCCTGCATCAACCCCCCAAGTAGCTGGGACTACAGGCACATGCCACCACACCCACTTAATTTTTTTATTTGTTTTTTGTAGAGATGAGATCTCACTGTTGTCCAGACTGGTCTCAAATCCCTGGCCTCAAGCAATCTTCCCACCCCAGCTTCACAAAGTGCTTAAATTACAGGTGAGCAGAGCCTCAATGACCTTTTATTTTGTTTTCTCAGTGACCTTAATAAAACAGCCCTCAGCATCCTTCTTCCACCTCACCCCTACCTCCCTACCTCCATCTCTGGTTCTGTAGGAAAAGTCGTAAGGTAACATTTATTGAGGAATCATCCACTGGTTACCGTGTTAAGTCCTTTTCATGAATTATCTTCCATTATTTTCTCTTCTCAATATCCCCCAATTCACAAATAAGGAAACTGAGGTCCAGGGAAAGAACATGACCACCCCAAGTTTACACAGCCAGCTGGACCTAGAATCCAGGCCTGACTACCCACTACTCACTTCTACCACCTCCTGGGCTGACTGGTCAGGGCCAATAGCAGGATTGGAGAGAAAAACAGGGAAGAAAGACATAGAACATGCCAAGGAGGACAGCAGGGTGGGGGTGCCACAGGTGGAACCCATGTGACCAGAAAAAAAACCTGTTGCCATATTCCCCACCAAAGTTTTGTCCTTTCTCCTGCCCCACCCACCCCCAGGACCTTGGAAGTGGGCACTCCCTCTGGCTCAGGTCCCCCTAACATACCTCTTGGGAGCTGGGGAGAAAGAAGAGGTAGAGAGCTGAGTTTGAGGTTCAGCGCCTATAGCTCAACCGGCTAAGACGCCAGCCATGTACACCTAAGGTGGCGGGTTCGAATCCCCAGCCTGGACCCTCCAAACAACAATGACGGCTGCAACCAAAAAATAGCCAGGCGTTGTGGCGGGCGCCTATGGTCCCAGCTACTTGGGAGGCAGAGGCAAGAGACTCGCTCGAGCCCATGAATTGGAGGTTGCTGTGAGCTGTAATGCCACGGCACTCTACCCAGGGGGACGGCTTGAGGCTCTGTCTAAAAAAAAAAAAAAAAAAAAAAAAAAAGAACCTCAATTCTCCTATTGGACCCAGGGATCCCCTGGCTCCCATGGGGTTAACTCTGAGAGAGTAATTGGGTAGGGGATGCCTTCCCTTATATTCCCAGTGAAAGGTGAGGATCTGGGAAGGGTTGAGAAAATGAGAAGAGCTTCCTGGGCTCATGTGTGCAGAACTCCTTGCTTTCCCTGCTTAAGTCAGGGTGCCAGAGTAAGCCCAACCCCTGCCCAATGGGCACAGAGGTGCATTAGACTGAAGAAGTGAAGCAGAGAGGAGATAGGGAGGAATGAAACTGTGGTCTATGGGCTTGGGCTTTGACAAGTGACTGTGGAAGATGGTGGGAAGAGCAGGGATGACTTCCTGGCAGAGGCATTAAAGCAGATCAGGACTTTAATAAACCAAGACGGGAGTGAGTTGGGACTTTGGAGCAAAGGTGTGAAGTTTGGAACTGCTAAGATCAAGCTCAGAGCTTGGTGAAGAGGCTCTCTCCATGACTGACCCTCCCTATCCTGGCAAGGCCAGAGTATGACCCCCCAGGGTATCTAGACCAGATTAGACACCCAGCTGGGTATTGAGAGTAATTGTGGCCAGACACATTGAAGCTCCTTAATTGGCCCCAGAAAAATAGCAGAACAAACAGAAAGATATTTGCACAATTGGCAGTTTCAGGCATACATTTTATTGTTCTTTTTTATAAAAGGGCAAAAGAGTACATTTTTGAGTAGAAGATTAAAGGAGTGAAGCCCCTTTTTAAAGGAGTCTTCCAATCCCCATCCCTAAGACTGTAACATCTGCTATACATATTAAAAAACAAAAACAAAACAAAAGCAAACATGAAACTTATGACCTGGACTTCACCCCACCCCATTATGCCTACATTATGACAGAAACATGTGTTGCAGCTTCCACTCCATCCAGCCTGAGCCATGACCCCTTCTCTCAGCTCTACACATATCCATCCACCCAATGTCCCAAAAGCCTATAGAAGCTTCTGCTTAGGAAAAAGGGCAGACACACACACAATCAGAAACATGTTCAACTGGACTGCCTCCATATGGGGCCCCTGAAACATGCATGCTCTGGCACTTTCCTTGTTCACAGAGTAACACATTACCTTCCCCTCTCACTGGGCTCCCCCTTTAGCTAAAATACTCTCTGCTTGGTCCCTTGCCCTGAATATCTGAGAAATTACACACACACACACACACACACACACACACACACACACACCTTCTGCCCATTCTCTCCTTTTGGGTGATGAAGAGATTTATTGACACAACCCCATTCCACCACACCTTAAGTGCAGTGGCCTAAGGTCCTATCTGGGCAGTGTCCAGTGGAAATCCTGAAGGGGGCTGTCCAGTGGGGTGCAGGTAGACAGGGAGCATCATAGCTGGGAGGGGGATCATGAAGGGGGCTTCTAGGTAGTAGCCCCTACACAGTCAGTGGATGCTCAGGGGTGAGTAGGGTGGCCCCCTGCCCACTCAGACTTGTTCCTTGTGCTTCACATGGGCCAGCTTGACATTCTCCGACTCAGTGGAGGGTGGGGGCTGCTCCAAGTGGCAGCCGATCATGAGTTGGTACACAAAGACACCCGCAATGGAGCCCAGGAGTGGAGAGACAATGGGCACCCACCACCAGTGCCGGCCGGTCCTGGAGGACAGACACATGTGTTCAGGGGCGGGAGGGGCAGGGTAAGGCAGAGCAGAGGCAGGCTGGGCTAAGGCAGGTGGGGGATGCACTCACGTGAAGACTTCAGAACCCCAGCCAGCAATGGCGGTGAAAAGGCGAGGGCCAAAGTCTCGGGCAGGGTTGACAGCATAGCCAGAGTTGAAGCCCATAGAAGTGCCAATGACCAGGACCACCAGGCCCACAGTGAAGGCCTCCAGACCGCGGGGGACAGGGTTGTTGTAGGGGTCAACAATGGCCAGCACACACACGATGAGGGAGGCTGTGCCTATGAACTGGGGAATAGGGAGAACAGGTGAGGAGCAATACCCCTCCAACCCTCCCTTCCCTATAGCTCTAACTTACGTGCTCTCTAAAGCAGTGGTAAAGCAGTTTGTGTGTGTAAGAATCTGCTGGAGAGGGCAGTGCCTGTGGCTCAGTGAGTAGGGCGCCGGTCCCATATACCGAGGGTGGTGGGTTCAAACCCAGCCCTGGCCAAAGTGCAACAAAAAAAATAGCCAGGCATTGTGGCGGGCACCTGTAGTCCCAGCTACTTGGGAGGCTGAGGCAAGAGAATTGCCTAAGCCCAAGAGCTAGAGGTTGCTGTGAGCTGTGATGCCACAGCACTCTACCAATGGTGACAAAGTGAGACTCTGTCTCTAAAAACAAAAAGAATCTGCTGGAGAGCTGCATGGTTTTTTTTTTGTTTGTTTGTTTTTTGAGGCAGAGCCTCAAGCTGTCCCCCTGGGTAGAGTGCCATGGCATTACAGCTCACAGCAACCTCCAACTCCTGGGCTCTAGCGAGTCTCTTGCCTCCGCCTCCCAAGTAGCTGAGACCGCAGGCGCCCGCCACAGCGCCCGGCTATTTTTTGGTTGCAGCTGTCATTGTTGTTTGGCGGGTCCGGGCTGGGGATTTGAACCTGCCACCTTAGGTGTACGTGGCTGGCGCCTTAGCCGGTTGAGCTATAGGCGCCGAGCCGAGCGGCATGTTTTATAAGTATTCTACCCTTGTGTTTCTCAATTTGTTCCACTTGTTTGACTTCCTGCTGAAATCAAGGATACCTATCCCCCAGCCAGCCCTTGATCAAGCAGGACAATTTAGTCTCCTGTCCTATGTTCCCTTCACAGGTCCCCAGTCCATACCTGGTCGAAGAAGCCATTGACCATGTCCAAGTGTCCAGAGGGATAGGTGGCAAAAATGCCAGCTGTGCCATTGGGGCCGGAGACTATAAGCTGATTGCTGGCAAAGCTCCAGATTGCATCTGGTGACAGATTAGACCCAGAGTGAATGGGGGCAGAGGCCTTGGTCTAGCCTCCCCTCTCAGGCTGAGTCCTCCCCACCCTCCAAGGGGTCACAGGTGAATATCTTAACTGCCATACTACTCTGGAAGCAAATGGGGTGGAGAGGGGTGGAGTGAAGGACCTAAGACTCTTGTTGCCCAACTTGTTTCTTTCCTCTCATGCCCCCTACCTTGGGCCTGTGTGTGAATGAGTGAGTCATGAGCCTGGGGCTCAGGCAGGCCCCAGCTCTCTGTCAACAAAAAGCCTAGTGCCAGCAGGTCCCCAGAAGAGGCGGGGGATGGTAGAAGAGGGCAGGGTGAGGAATGCTTACCATAGTACAGCCCAAAAACAATCCCAGCACCCAAGAAGGCTCCCAGAGTTTGAGCCAGGGTGTAGATGGGCAGCTTGATCCAGGGCTCACGGGCCAGGAAGCACATGGCAAAGGTCACAGCAGGGTTCAGGTGGGCCCCTGGGCAGAGGAGAGATAGCACCTATTATCTATAGCCTGCCACAGGGGGAGGCCTGGGCCCTTCACATATTGTTCCTCTCTAGCCCCAGTGAGAAGGAGGCAAAGAAGGGTTTCTTTTTTTTGAGACAGAGTCTCAGCTGTTGTTGCCCTGGGTGGAGGGTCTTGACATCATAGCTCACAGCAACCTCCAACTCTTGGGCTCAAGTGATCTTCTTGCCTCAGTTTTTCTATTTTCAGTAGAGACAGGGTCTTGCTTTTTGCTCAAGCTGGTCTCAAACACGTGAGCTCAAGCAATTCACCTGCCTCAACCTCCCAGAGTGCTAGAATTACAGGCGTGAGCCATTTTGCCTGGCCCAGAGAAGGGTTTCTTTTTTTCTTTTTTTTGAGACAGAGCCTCAATCTATCCCCCTGGGTAGAGTGCCGTGGCTTCATAGATCACAGCAACCTCCAACTCCTGGGCTCAAG
>CAUYTI010116951.1:0-17621 GCA_963575145.1 Galago senegalensis
GCGCCTGTGGTCCCAGCTACTTGGGAGGCGGAGGCAAGAGACTTCGCTTGAGCCCAGGAGTTGGAGGTTGCTGTGAGCATGATGCCACGGCACTCTACCCAGGGGGACAGCTTGAGGCTCTGTCTCAAAAAAAAAAAAAAAAAGAAAAAGTCAAGAAGATAGTTACAGTCTGTTAAATTTGTTCATGCTTTGAAGGTTATAGTTACATCTGAGTTATTTTGCATTCATATTAGTGCCTACAAAGAGATATTATACTTAAGATAATGTCTGGCCTTACCTAACAGAGAACTGGGTCACTCATACACCAAATATGTGTTGGCCACTGATTTTATATCAAGCTCTCCGTTGCACACTGGGTTTGTAAATTCCTCCTTCAAGAGATCCCCAACAGGGCGGTGCCTATAGCTTAGTGGGTAGGGCACTGGCCACATAACACTGAAGCTGGCAGGTTCGAGCCTAGCCTGGGCCTGCTAAACAACAATGGCAACTGCAACAGCAACAAAAAAAAATGGCCAGACTATCTCGGCACCCATAGCACAGTGGTTATGGCGCCAGACATGGGCACTGAGGCTAGCGGGTTCGAGCCCAGCCAGGGCCAGCTAAACAACGACAACTACAAAAAAGAAAAATGGCCAGACGTTGTGGCAGATGCCTGTAGTCCCAGCTACTTGGGAGGCTGAGGCAAAAAAATCGCTTGGGCCCAGGAGTTTGAAGTTGCTGTGAGATATGATGCCACGACATTCTACCCCAGGGTGACAGCTTGAGACTCTGTCTCAAAAAGAGAAAAAAAGAGAAATCCCATTGACAGGAGTGGTAGCTGATTTCTATAATCCCAGCACTTTAGGGGGTGGAAATAAGGGGATCATTTGAGGCCAGGAGTTCAAGACCAGCCTTTGCCACACAGCAAGATCCTGTTGCCACCAAAATAAAACTAAAAAGAATTAGCCAAGTGTGGTGGTGCACACCTATAGTCCCAGCTACCTTTGAGGTCAATGTGGGAAGACTGCTTAAGTCCTGGAGTCCTTATCAGTGCGCTGTGATGGCACCACTGCACTCCGGCCTGGGCAGCAGAACAAAATACTGTCTCGAAAACAACTACAGTCAAAAAAGGACCCAGTCTGGTAAAGATTTCAGATGTGAACGGGCAGCGGCAAAGAGTACAGTTAAGTGCTAAGTCCATATTAAGGATAGTGGTGGCTGGGAAACGCCTGTGGCTCAAGGAGTAGGGCTCTGGCCCCATATGCTGGAGGTGGCAGGTTCAAACCCAGCCCCAGCCAAAAACTGCAAAAAAAAACAAAAAGAAAAAGAAATGGTGCTTCCGTAGAAATATATCATAAACCACATTTGTAAATTTAAGTCCTTTAGTAGTCATATATGAAATTAATTTTAATAATATATTTTACGTAAGTCACAAGGAAAGTTTTTGGACAGACTATGTTATAGTCCATTATTTCACCTCCAGGAAACAGCATCCTTTCTGATTCATCAGGGCAAGTTTCAACTTGCTGACCAGTGTTGTTGGGAGGGCTTCATTTGTGTCTGTCAGTATGGATTTTACCTTTTTTTTTTTTTTTTTGAGATAGAGTCTCTGTCACTCTGGGTAGAGTACAGTAGCATCATCGTAGCTCCCAGCAACCTCAAACTCTTGGGCTCGGCTCGGCACCTGTGGCTCAAGTGGCTAAGGTGCCAGCCACATACATCTAAGGGGGCGGGTTTGAATCCCCAGCCCGGACCCGCCAAACAACAATGACAGCTGCAACCAAAAAATAGCCAGTGTTGTGGCAGGTGCCTGTGGTCCCAGCTATTTGGGAGGCTGAGGCAGGAAACTTGCTTGAGCCCAGGAGTTGGAGGTTCCTGTGAGCAGTGAAGCCATGGCACTCTACCCAGAGGCACAGCTTGAGGCTCCGTCTCAAAAAAAAAAAAAAAACTCTTGGGCTCAAGTGATCCTTTTTCTCTGTCTGGTATCAGACTCCTGAGCTCAAGCAATCCACCCACCACCTCGGCTTCCCAGAGTGTGAGCCACTGCACCTGGCCGATTTTATGTTTCTTGACTGTTAAGTATCTGAAAACTTTTGTGATATGTCCTAAATATCACCATTTCAACCTGTCCATTTCTAGAAATATTAGCAAGCATTGTATATTCCTTTTTTTCCTATGCAGTCTTCATAATCCTGTGTGTCGTTTATACTTACAACACATGTCAATTAAGACCAGCCCGATTCCAGGAGCACGACAGCTACATATAGCCAATGGTCACTGTCCTGCACAGCATAGCTCTGGAGGCTGGGATTGCTGCCAGCACAGGCACATGCACTATTGAGAAACAGACTCACAAATGGATTGAGCTCTTGGAGGACAGGACTCTATACGGGGTATAGAGCCAGAGAAGGGGTAGACATAAAGTTTGTGTGCAATTTAAAATAGCTTAACATGATAAATTGGACATGAACTTTATGACGACCCTGTATTACTCACAGCATATCCCCAGAAGCTGTCCCAAGGCAGGCTCAATGAGGAAGGGAATGTAGGAGTGAATGAACTTGCAGGAGTGGGGGAAAGATGACTCCTCGCCTTGGGTACCAGGGTGGTGTTGCGGCTGTGTTTAGGATGAACCACCAACATGGTGGTGAGGGTGGGGAGGAACTGCCCTTAGGCTCCCTAGAGCTCCCGCATTGATGTGCACCAATAAACACAAGTCTGAAAACCGCGGGTTCTCTACTGAAGCATGAGATCAAATGAATTAGCCTGGGTGAAAGTAATGATCAACAAGGAAAAAAGGGGGGAGAAAAAGAAAAAACCAGAAAAGAAAGAATGAGAGTAATAGTTGCCCAGGCTGGCCAGCTTGAGTCCAGGCTAAGATCACCACTCCTAGAAGCCCCCAGGTCACCCAACCTAACAGTTCCTTGCAGAGAGAAGCACCCGTGCTTGCTGGTGATCCACCACCCAGAGCCCAGGTGTCCACGCGAATGTCGCCCTCCTTCCCAGGCCCACAAGCCGAAGAACATGGAAATTGGTGGAGTAAAGTGATCTAAGCGGCTCACTTTTTGGTGCTGCGGCTTGACACCAGGGAGGATTCAGGGAATCCAGTGGTGCGGAGAGGTGCTTCCAAGGATGCTTTAGAAATCCCAGTTCCTTCAGCCTAATCTTTCAGAGCAAAGCCCAGGGTCAAGGTCTCTGGCAAGGCCTTCTAACTTGCCAGGGAAAGCAGAGGTGTGGGTAGGGAGCATTTCAGCATTTATTTATGTACTTATTTAGAGACAAGGTCTCGTTCTGCTGCCCAGGCTAGAGTGTTACCATGTCAGCCTAGCTCACAGCAACCTCAAACTCCTGGATTCAAGAGATCCTCCTGCCTCAGCCTTCCAAGCAGCTGGGACTACAGGCACCTGCCGCAATGCCCAACTAGTTTTTCTATTTTTAGGAGCGATGAGGTCTTGCTCTTGCTCAGGCTAGTCTCAAACTCCTGAGCTCAAGCAATCCACCTGCCTCGGCCGCCCAGGTCAGGAGACCTCCCTTCTCTCCAAGATGGGCATGTCTCTACTAGGAATAGTCTGTTGCTGTTTTTTGCTATAAAACACTTTGAGAAAATAGGATGGGAATGGGAACAGATCAAAGAAAGGAGTTTAAATATTTAAGTGCTCACTTAACATTTGATGATTAAAAGGAAAGAATACAATGAATTCACCGGGAGCCTCACACCAATACTTAGATAAATCTCAGCTCTAAAGGACTTCTGGTAAAGTTCTTTTTTATAAATCAGCTTTTAAAGACTATTTAACTAATATGGCTGAGCAGTTTTATTCAGTGAAAAGAGAAAAATGCATTGAGGTTGATAATGGGAACATTATGCTTCTTTTTGTGACCCTGTCAAGATTAAATGGCTGAAATTCTCAAATCAGGATGAGTAAAAGAAATGCTTTAATTGGAGAAACCATAGTGGAGGGAAATTAGGTCCAAAGCCCATGGACCCATGTAGGACTTATGCAAACCTCCCAGCTCATCTGGAGTAGAAAATCATCTTGCCCTTAACTAAGAGTGCTCCAGAGCTGATGTCAGAGGATGTGAGTGACTTTGAGGCTATTTTCCATGAAGCCCAGGGCCCCAGCTCCCTGACATTCTGTGTTATAATTCTGGTCTGCTGGACCAGAGCGTATCCAACTCTGCTAATCCTCTATACCTGATTTTAAATGGCTGACTCATTCTTCTCTTTCAAGCTACTCTGTTAAGGTAGGAGTTTAATTTTTTTTTATTGTTTGTTTTGTTTTTGAGACAGAGTCTCACTCTCTTGCCCAGGGTAGAGTGCCCTGGCATCATAGCTCCCAGGAGCCTCACACTCCTGGGCTCAAGTGATGCCCTTGCTTCAGCCTCCCAAGTAGCTGGCACTATAGGCACCTGCCACAATGCCCTGCTAGTTTTTCTGTTTTTAGAGACAAGGTCTCACTCTTGCTCAAGCTGGTCTTGAACAAACTCATGAACTCAAGCAATCCACCCGCCTCGGCCACCCAGAGTGCTAGGATTACAGGCGTGAGCCACTGCATCCAGCCTACAAGTTCAATTTCAAAACTTCTTTCTGGTGCTTTGAAATTTTATCTGCACAGTGTCCAAGCAGCAGCTATACGCTTATTGCAGCTGGGAATGTTTACTTGGGGGGACCAGATGCTGCGGGTCTCCAGTCCTGGATCCAGAACCCACAGACGCAAGAAATCTTTGCACTGGCAAGAACAGATCTGCCTGGTCTCGTACACCGGGTTGTCTTCTGAGCCAGGCCACGTCCTTTCTCTGTGCAGAGTCTTGCAGTGCTCTCTCTATCCCATTCAGAGTCAAGCCAAAGTCTTTATGATGATTTGCAAGCACCCACCTGATCCATCCTCCACTCCCAACCTTTCCTACTGATCTCCCTGCTTCAGTCCTCCCAGGAGTCCTGGTCTCCCTGTTGATCTTCAAACAGACTAATTGCACTGTGTCCTCAGGGCCTTTGGACACGCCGTTCCCTCGGTCTGGTCTGCTCTCCCTCCCAGAATCGGCTTGCCTTCCTCTCTTCTCCTTTCTGTCCTCTACCCAGTGCCCCTTTGCATTTTCTGACCACTCAATTGAATAGCAGCAACTTTCCCTTTTTCCTCTCTATGTCCCTTGCTTTTTTTTTTTTTACCATAGTGCTCACGGTCATCTGACCTGGCTATTTGATTAGTTACCTGTCTCTCCCAAAAGAATGTAGGCTCCCTGAGAGCAGGGACCTCTTCTCCTTCATTTGCCATTGTGTCCTCTGTGACTATGATAGCGCTTAGTTCCTAACGAGTGCTCCATATATATTTGTTAAATAAATCTCTCTATCACTGATGAGCAGCAAGACATTTGTCACCTGGAAAAAGAAACATTTTACCCAGTGGATCTGTGGCATCTTCTGCACTGCAGAGAGCAGCCTTGCAAACTTATGACTTATAACTTATGACTCCTAAGTTATTATTATTAAAATAGTAAATGCCGACCATCCTCAGGCAGATGTGCATAGAATGCGTGGACCTGCCCTCCACATGGTAGAGAAGGTGTGTGTTCACGAAAGCATAGTTGTTTATGTACAGTGGGGATTGGCAAACCATGGCTCACAGGCCACACTGGCCCTTTCTTGTTTTGGTGCGGTTTATGAGATAGGAATGGTTTGTACACTTTTAAATGGTTGAGGAAAAAAATCAAAACAAGAATAATATTGTGATATGAAAATTACATGGATTTGAAATCTCCGTGTCTATAAATAAGATGAGTGGCACACAGGTATGTCCCGTCAGTGCATACCGTCTATGGCTGCTTTTGTGTTCAATGCCCAGCAGAGGTGGGCATTGCTCCAGGGGCCACATGCCACACAAAATCTAAAATACCGTCAGCCAGGTGTGGTGGTTCATGCCTGTAATCCTAGCACTCTGGGAGGCTGAGGCGGGTGGATTGCTTGAGCTTGGGAGAGACCAGCCTGAGCAAGAAAGAGACCCCATCTCTACTAGAAAAAAATAAACAATAAAAGCATTAGCAGGATGTAGTGCTAGGGTGCCGGTAGTCTCAGCTATTTGGGAGGCTAAGGCAGGAAGATCACTCCAAGGCAGGAGTTTGAGATTGCTGTGAGCTGTGCTGATGTCTCAGAACTCCAGCAGGGCAGCACAGGGAGACTCCATCTCTAACTAACTAACTAACTAACTAAATAAATAAATGAAATCTTTACCATCCGAATAGAAAACAGCAAGAGTTTGCTGACCTCTGTTTTAGAACCACGTGTGACTATTAGAAGGTGAGAGGCAGGATAGAACAGAGGAACCTTTCTTTCCATTCTTGGGAGTAAGAAATCTGTCTTCCTGGGAGGAGGGAGAGGGCGGAGGATGGGTGTGCTCCCACCTAATGACTCCACGGTAAGGGTACGCGGCACACCTCCTGGGTGCAGCACATGGCTACACCAGGGGCCTCACCTTAACAATGCAAACATTGAGACCCAATCCTTTGTACCCTCACATTAATCTGAAAAAGAAGAAAAAGAAAAGAAGTGTGTCTTCTTTCCTGGTGGCCTCTCGTTCTCTTGGGACCCTGCTGAGCCCATCTTTGGGGCTTTCATTTCTTTACCTATTGTGGGAGATACACCGTAAAGCAACCTCCAGTGAATTACTACTCTGTATCACCCACTCCCCTTGAGTGTGGGCAGAACCTCTAACTTGCTCCTCATCAGTAGAATGTGGCAAATGTGTAGCAGTGTCGCTCCTGGGATTATGTCCAGTTATGTAAGACTCCAGCTAACAGGAGAGATGGCTGCTGGCTGGGAGAAGCTGACTGCCCCGCTGTGAGCTGCTGATGGCCAGGGCCAAGGGACAGGGAACTGTGAGCATCCTCTGAGGCCTGGGGGCAACTTTATCTGACTGCCAGCAAGAAGCCAGGGCTTTCTGTTGCATGGCCACTGGCAAATGAATTTTGCCCTCTAACCTGACTTTAGAAACAGTTTTTCTTCTCTAATTGAGCCTCCGGAAGAGAACAGCCCCCAAAAGCCTTGATGGCCGCCTGTGAGACCCTGCACAGAGGCCCCAGTGAAGCTGCACTTGGATGCCTGGTCCACAGAGACTGAAATGCTAACTGTGTGTTGCTTTACGCCATCAGGTGTGGGGTCTTTTGCCACCTAACAATAGAAAGCTAATGCATCTATACAATAAAGTATTTGAACTATATGTTAGAGTACCTTGATTTTTGACGGTTCCTCTTCAAGCAGTTTGTCATGATGCAAAAAACCACCTAGGATGCTTAGTAAAAATACAGATTCCTGGGCCAGCCACGGGGATTTCAGGCAAGAAATCCCAGCACTCCCATGGGAGGCCGAGGAAGGAGGATCTCTTGAAGCCAGGAGTTCAAGACCTACCTGGATAACATGGCAAGTCTTTATCTCTACAAAAATGTAAAAAGAATTTTTTTTGTTTAAATCATCCAGGTACGGTGGCATGTGCCTATAATCTTAGCTACTAAGGATTATAGGTGAGGTTGAAGAATTGCTAAGCTCAGAAGTTTGAGGATGCTGTGAGGTATGATGTTGCCACTACACTCCAGCCTGGGCAACAGAGTGAGACCCTATCTCAAAAAAAAAAAAAAAAAAGTCAAGGGAACTCCTAATGTAGAGGGAATTGTCTCAAAACTTCAAAGTGAACACTGAATGCAGCCTGCCAGGTGGCCGTGGGGGATGAGGAGTGTGGACCTCTTGGGTTTGGACGCAGGAGCAGCTGCTGCAGTCTGCACACGTAACCACCCGTGAGCATGCCTCTGTGTGCGCAGAGTGCCACATGTGCTTGCATAACTTCTGGCGGCTTCTCCAGCTCCTCCTGAGCCCAACAATGGTGAAGAGCTGAGAACAACAGTCTTTCTCCCCCCCTTCCTAAGGGTGGCTCTTGAGAGTGATTCAGGCAGGGTGTCCCAGCAGGCAAGAGCAGGAAGCAGGGACATGAGCCTTTTTGCAAAGCCCTGATGACCAGATAAGGCCTTGTGGACGGATTCTTGGAAATGAGTGGCTGCAGAGAAAGGCTAAACATTGGGGGGGGGGGCCAATAGTGGTGGCCTTTTGTGCAAAAAACAGTTCTCTTTTTATCCAGTAGTGAGGGAGGGGATTTTTCAAGGATTTGGAGTACAAGACTGAAATCGTGGATGTGTCTGGTGGGAAAAGAGTCAGATCAGCTGGGGCTGCCTCCCTGTCTCCACTCACCATCCTGGAAAAACAGATATTGTAAGGGGGCAGAGCAGTGCACTGCCCCCTGCAGCTAGGACTGGGGGGTATCAGCGCTCCCCAGAATGGAGAGCCGCTCCCCTCCATAGGTTGCTCCACCATGAGCTGTTGGGGTTCCCGCTAACTCTGCTGCCTCTCCCTGGCCTGGCCACTGCCCCACTGCCAGCTGCCCTCCCAACTCTGGCCCAGCCTCTATGCTTTCTTCCAAGTCGCCCAGAAACTTTCCCAGGGGCCTAAAGCTGCGCAGATCTGGAGGCTGTGGCCCAGAAGCAAGCTCATCCTTTCCAGTGACCTGGACCCCAGTGCCAACTCCCAAGTACCCCTTTCCGCCCCTTACACAACCCAAACAACTTTCTGCTAGAGACCCCAACTTCTGCACAACCCAAACAACTCTTTCACCGGTCCTGACAGTGTCTTTGTAATCTTTGGGCTTTTTTGCAAAAAATTCACTTATTCATTCAACTTTTATGGGCCATTAGCATTTTGCCAAGCACTACATTAACAGTGGTGATAAAAGATAAGACACAAATCTCTGCCCTCAGGATGTCCTCTTATGGGGGAGAGGAGCTGGACATGGAAGTGAATAGGACATCAGAATACAATGGGGAGTTTACCCTGGGAACACAAAGGCTAGAAACCTCTGTGCTCAGAGGTGGTCAGAGAAAGCTTCCAGAAAAGGGTAATTTTTTAAATGGATGATTGGCAGCCAGCCACTTAGGAAATTACATGTCTGAACTAATGGAGAGGAGGTGGCAATGGGAATGGAGTTCCCCTCAGAAAGAATAAAAAAGACTTTAAAATGACCAGATATAGAATAAAATGAGGGGAAATCAAAGATAACTAAAGTCCAAGACTGTGTTATTGGAAAAGTGACAGGGTCATTGATAGGTACAGAAATTAGCAGGAAAATCAACGTGAATCTGGGGGAAAAAGGTGTTAAACAGGCCAAGACCAGCACTCTGGGAGGCTGAGATGGGAGGATCACTTGAGGTCTGCAGTTGGAGACCAGCCTGAACAAGAGTGAGACTCTACCTCGACTAAAAATGGAAAAATTAGGCAGGAGGTGGTGTGCACCTGTAGTCCCAGCTACTGAGTTTGAGATTGCAGTGAGCTGTGATCATACCACTGCACTCTAGCCCAGGCGTCAGAGTGAGTCTCTGTCTCAAAAAGAAAAAAAGGAGGCTTTACACACATAAAAGATTCCAATGTTTAGAGAGGAAAGTGGGATATAGTTCAGAAGAGCACTGTTAATGCAAGCTTGTTCATATGTCTTTTTTATGTCCTGACAACTAGGGTACCACGTGCAACCCATTGGGGATAGCCTGGGAGATTATTTCCTGACAACTAAGTATCTTTGCAGAACGGCGCTCTGTGTTGTAAAATAAGAATATAGGATTAAAGGCCAGAAGATCTGAATTTGAGTCTTCTCTCTACTGGGGACGTTGTTGGCCAAGTCAAGTAACCAACAATCATGACACACTGTCTTCTGTATCTGTACAGTGTGAATAGTTCAAGCAAGTAACTCTGGCTGCTAGAACAACCAAATGAGATCATTAAAATGACAGTGTTTTGTTAAATGCAACGCATTCTACAGATATTAGCGAGAACGACTGCTATTTCATTTTCCAGCTTACTCTTTCTTCCACTCATGTCTTTGAAACACCAATTTTTTTTGGAGACAGGGTCTTGCTCTGTGTCTAAGGCTATATAGTGCAGTGGCATTGTCACAACTCACTGCAACCTCAAACTCCTGGGTTTAAGAGATCCTTCTGCCTCGGCCTCCTGAGGACTACACCCATCGCCCATGCTTGGCTAATTTTGCTATTTTTTTGGTAGAGATGGGGTCTCGCTCTTGCTCAGGCTGGTCTCAAACTCCTGACCATGAGTTTGAGAACCTTCCTGGGCTCAAGTGATCCTCCTGCCCCAGCCTCCCAAAGTGCTAGGATTACAGACAGGAACCACCCTAGTCGGGCCAAAAATCAATAATATTTTGAACGGGCGTGTTTATCAGCATGGTTTTTCTGATTACAAAAGTAACCATACTCTGTGTTGACATAACGTGAACATGATGGAAACTGATGAGAAAAAGTGAACGCCATCCACTTCCCTCACCCTGGAGATAACCAGAGTTGGCACATCCTCTTTCTGGACATCGTACCTTGTTTACGAACCCCGTCTTTCCATGAAGCACAAAAAAGAACTGGCAGAGAAACTCCACTTTTTTTTGTTTCCTTCTAACCCTTTAAAGTTTATTCAGTGGGAAATTTTCCTCTGCCACTGGTTGAGAACCCGGCGGGCCCCTGAATTTTCTTGCTGAGGAAACTATTCTGCAATAGCAAAACCCAGTGTCAAGTCAGAATTCCATATGAGATGTAATTCATCAATTCAGCCATAGTTCAAAAGAAAGACTTTCTTGAAGGGGGCTGGGGTCGGGATCTGGTTTTCTTTCTCCTTTATCCTCGTCCCTATTTGCTCACTTGGCAAATTCAAGGAGACAGAGAAGGGAGGGGAGGAAGAGACAGGGACCTCTTTGCTTGGCTGCTGGCTGGACCTCTCTGGGCTGACCCGGGCTTAGAGCAAACACCTCTGCTCAAAGGTGTTCCTGCTAGGCCCTCAGGCCTGGCTCATACCTCTTTTTCAGTTGGCTGTGGCCATCAGCTCTCGGAGGATCTGGTCTTCACATGGCTTCAGACTGTCACAGACTCCTTTTGGACCTAAAGTGGATGCTTCTTAGCTCAAGACCTCTGAGATGCAGTCCTGCCCTGCTTATCCATGAACATGGTCATCCCTGGGGATGTAGCTACTTCTCAATCACAGCCCTCTTCTCTCCCCTCCCCACCCTGCCACAAGACTTTTTAGCTCCCTCGGTGTAAATCAGGCATCAATTTATAGGGTACCCCATCTTCGAGAAACAACAAACCAAGCTCTGTCAGGCCATCCTCTGGACTTCAGAGGAGGGACTCGGCATTCTTCATTCCTGGCCCTCTGGAGCAGAACTCGTCAAGGAAATTTCCTCATGAAGCCCTTTATCTCCACTTTCTTATCTTCTCATAATGAGTAAGAAAGTTTCAATATTTACTTTGAGAATTCCTCCAAGGTGTCCTGCCTCATGCCCCACTCTGTGTCTGAGACAGTCCAGACCTTGATGAAACCACTGAAAATTACATTTTAACGGCCAGGTCCATGGACGAATATATGTATACGTAAAGATATTTTTGACAAAACGTCATCATATGAATACAGTTTTTTTCACTTGATATATCTTAGGTGTCTTTTAATATTAGTGAAAACAGAGCCATCTAATTAACACAGATTGTTATAATTAGCCTACAGAGTATAGAAGCTGTGGATGTCACGGAACAGTGCTGTGGTTTAAAACTGCTCCTGGAGGCTCAGCCAAAAAATACTGGGTGTTGTGGCAGGCACCTGTCGTCCCAGCTACTTGGGAAGCTGAGGCAAGAGAATCACTTGAGCCCAGGAGTTGGAGGTTGCTGTGAGCTGTGACGTCACGGCACTCTACCCAGGGTGAGGCTCTGTCTCAAAAAAAAAGACTACTCCTAGAACAGAAAGGTCACCCATGGCTCGGCACCTGTGGCTTAAGTGGCTAAGGCGCCAGCCACATACACCTAAATTGGTGGGTTCGAATCCAGCCCGGGCCTGCCAAACAACAATGACAGCTGCAACCAAAAAATAGCCGGGCGTTGTGGCAGGCGCCTGTGGTATTAGCTACTCAGGAGGCTGAGGCAGGAGACTTGCTTGAGCCCAGGAGTTGGAGGTTGCTGTGAGCTGTGATGCCACAGCACTCTACTCAGAGGGACAGCTTGAGGCTCTATCTCAACAAAGAAAAAAAGACTACTCCTGGAACAGAAAGGTCGCCCGACCTAGTTTTTGGCCATGGCAGCAGCAATGGAAAGAATGACTACAGGCCTGGGCTGGGTGGCAGTGATAAGTGGGTGAGTAGGTGGCATGGAGAGAGACTGGAGGCAGAATCACAGCATTCCCTGAAGGGCTGTGGTTCAAGGAGTTGTTCCCCAGAACTGCCCCCTGGTCCTTGGATATCCTAAGAATGTAAATAATGTACAGGTGCAATCTTCCTACCTTTTCTCGTCTCATCGTCATTCAGTGATCCAAATACATCTTGGACAAGCACGTTTATTCTTCAGCCCTCCCAAGTTTCCTTTCTTTCCCCTTCAGTGTTTGGTGTTGCGGGGTGGGGGGTGGAAGAGGAGGTGAGTAGGACGAGTTAGCAATTGGGATTACCCTTAAAGGAAGAGGGAGGGAAGTACGGACCAGCAGGAGACCTGAATGAATTGACACGGGAAAGGAAGCAGGAGCCAAGACTTTCCCCCTGAATCATCCTGGTTCTTTCCTCCCTTACCTCTGCTCCACTGCTTCAGACAGGGGTGAGCAAAAGTTATTATCTTAGTTCCAAAACGACATACCTTAGGGAATCAAAAACAGCAAACAAATAAACAACAACAAAATAACCCCAGGCCACTAACGACATGCTGCCCTTTGTGACAATTGTAACATCATTTCCTGTGTCATATTCACGTCTCTATCGGGAATGTCATGATGTCTGTGTGGCATATCAGCGTCATCATCATTCATGAACCGTCAGACTGTGAGAGGCTGTTAATAGCCACAGCAAACTGGCACCAGGACATAGCCATTCCCTGAAACAGGTGAGAGTTCAGGGAGGCGATGTCGGAGGGCTGCTCCAGCCACTGAGGATCTGGCAGCGTTAGACTGTTAAAAATGGAAGAAAAAAAATCACAGGTGTGATGCAAGATAGAGGCTTCAGAGAAGGATTTGAACATCAAAGGATTCAGAAAGGCCCTTGGGAAAATGGATCATGCCAGGGGATATCTTTGTACAAACAATTCTTTTTGTGATCAGACTACAAAATCAACCACGAAGCAGAACTATATTATAAGTTGTGTCAGAAATGTTCATCCCTTAAATAAATAATTCATGCATTGCATTCTTGGTTTATTCTAAAGCTTATTACATATTTTCAATATGGTATTAACTAAATCTTTTTTTTTTTTTATTTGAGACAGAGCCTCAAGCTGTCCCCCTGGGTAGAGTGCTGTGGTGTCACAGCTCACAGCAACCTCCAACTCCTGGGCTCAGATGAGTCTCCTGCCTCTGCCTCCCAAGTAGCTGGGAACACAGGCGACTGCCACAATGCCTGGCTATTTTTTTGGTTGCAGCCATCATTGTTGTTTGGTGGACCTGGGCTGAATTCGAACCTGCCACCTTAGGTGTATGTGGCTGTCACTTTAGCCACTTGAGCCACAGGTGCTGAGCCAACTAAATCTTCTTGAAAATAAACAAGGAATTTTAAAGTTTTTCACATTTTAGTTACCTTTTTTCCAAATAAATTTCAATCAAACTTTGAAAAAATTAATATGCCCTTGGGCAGTGCCTCTGGCTCAAAGGAGTAGGGTGCTGGCCCCATATACCGGAGGTGGTGGGTTCAAATCCAGCCCCGGCCAAAAACTGAAAAAAAAAAAAAAAACTGAATATGCCCATGTGGAGTATATCTGGAGGACAGATACTTATTTTATTTTATTTTATTTTTTTGAGACAGAGCCTCAAGCTGTCCCCCTGGGTAGAGTGCCATGGCATTACAACTCACAGCAACCTCCAACTCCTGGGCTCAAGCGAGTCTCCTGCCTCTGCCTCCCAAGTAGCTGGGACCACAGGTGCCCACCACAATACCCAGCTATTTTTTTTGGTTGCAGCCGTCGTTGTTTGGCGGGTCCGGGCTGGGGATTCGAACCTGCCACCTTAGGTGTACGTGGCTGGCGCCTTAACCGGTTGAGCTATAGGTGCCGAGCCTACTGTTCTTGACACTCATGCCTGCCACTGAAACATTAGTATAGACTACAGAGGTGAGGTCTGTGAAAATGACAGAGGAAAGTGTTCTCTTTCATTAAAGCAACAAGGAAACTGGCAAAATATTGGGAGAATCAACTTCTTCAAAAGTCTACATATTAAATGGAGCTTGCATCAGTTCACGGAGATGTTGATAAAAACAATCACTGAAATTTGGTAATTAATAATGGGTTTCTGTCATTGTAATTTGCCCTAATCCTATCTTTTACTCTCTAGTTCCACAGTTGCATTAAAAAATAACAAACTTCACAGCAAATTCTAACATTGATGTGGAGAGACAGGAGTCTCTGTACACTGTTGGTGGGACTACAAACCAGTACAACCTCTGTGGAAAGTAATATGGAGATCCCTCAAAGAAGGAAAAGCAGACTTACCATTCTATCCAACAATCCCACTACTGCTTATTTACTTTTATAAAAGAGACACCTGAACTTGAATGCTTATAGTAGTACAATTCGCAATTGAAAAGCTGTGGAAACTATCCAAGTACCCATCAATACATGAATGGACTAACAAAATGCACATTTACACCATGGAGTACTACTCAGCCATAATAAATGGTTAATGTCTTCTGGAGAGGCCTCTGGAACTGGAGAGAATTCTTCTAAGTGAAGTATCCCAAGAATGGAAAAACAAACAGCACATGCATTCACTATTAAATTGAAACTAATTGATTAACACTCATGTGAACATATGGAAATAACACTCATCAAATTTAAATAGGTGTGGGGGGGAGATGGGTAAATTCACACCTAATGGGTACAATGCACACTGTCTGGGTGATGGCCACACTTGTAACTTTGACTCAAACTGTACAAAAGCAATTTATGTAGCCAGAATATCTGTACTCTATATTATTCTGAAATTTAAAACAAAATTTTAAAAAGGAACGAACTTCTTTTGTATTGAAAACCAGTAGCCTAATGGCATCCAGAGGTAGCAAACTGGGGCTGGAACTCTTTGAAAGTCTCCTTTTCAGAGAATTGTTATAATTTAACCTATCTGCTAGTGCCCCTGAAGATGCCAGGGGGTGCCAGCCATCTTTGGTAAGACTGTTTAAATGTTATGTAATCCAAAGCTTGCCCCCTGTGAATAGCTTTATCCCATGGGTGATTATAAAAAATAATTACACGTAATTAACTTTTTAGCTGCCTAAAGTAGTAGATAACAGTTATGGAAAACAACCAAAAAGCTAAAATAGAAAAGCCTGGGAATAAAATATTTTCTATGAGCTTTAGACATTGTTGACACACCCCTGAGGTGTTGCCAGATGTCAACACCATGCACACATCAAGGATTCTGCACATGTTCATGGTTCCATAAAGCACCAGAAAAGTTCTGAATGGGCTCTAAGTGCTCACCTGTCACTCACCTTGAGGCTCTGCACAAGCTGGACATGAGGGCGAGAGAAGAGCTGCAATCCAAATGGCCAAGTGCTGGACCTGTGCCTCATATGGACAGAGAGCCCTCAGAAAGAAAGACATACTTTTCTAGGCATTTAAGTAAATATCTCTTTAGTTTATTAACTGCCCACTAAGCTAACAGAACACAGACGTCAGTGACTAGAGAAAACAAAGTTGATGCTACAGAGGTAATTCAGAGAATTAATAAATACAAAAACAAAAACCCCCAACCAATGATAAAAACAGATAGTAACAAAACAAACTCAGGATCTAATTTCCAGAGTTGCCATATCATGTAATTTGAAATGTACAGTTTTCACCAGGAAATAATGAGATCTTCAGAAAAACAAAGAGTATGGCCCGTACACAGGAAAAAAAATACCAGTAGAAATTTTCCTAAACAAGCACAAATATTGGGCTTATGAACTCATTACTTTAAACCAACTATTTTAAATATGTTCAAAGCACTAAAGAAAACTATGCCTAAAGAAATAAAGGCAAGTATAAGAGTATTTTCTCACCATAGAGGTAGCATCAGTAAAAAATAGAATACATATATATGTGTATATATATATGCAACTCTCACTCCCACAAACACCACACACATACGCATACATACAGAAATTCTGAATATAATAATTCAAATAAAAAATTCACTACAGAGCTCAACAGCTGATTTGATGAGGCAGAAGAACCACAAATTTGAAGATTGGTCAATGAAAGAAATGAATAATGAAAGAAAAACAGACAAAGAGGAATTAACAGAACCTCCAAGTTCTGTGAGACAGCATCAAGCCCACCATTGTAAGTATATGGAAGTTCTAGGGGAAAATAGAGAAAGAAGGAAGAAAAAAGAATATTTGAGAAAAAAATGCTGATGAAAAATATTGATTGATATTCACATGAACAGGGTCAAGAAATTCTAAGTAGGACAAAGTTAAAAAAGGATATATTTAACAACTGAGTTCAATTCAGGACTAAGTAGAAAGAAGCTCAGATTCTCAATAGGCTTTCCTAAATATTTAATATGGGATGATGTCTAGCTAAAAGAAAACAAAGGTCCAAAGAGGAGGAAAAGAGGAATAATGGGAAAAATAATTTTATTAACTGTTTGTAACATTCCAAGCATTGTCTAGATGTTATAGAATAGTTACATAATATAGTTACGATGATAGTGTAATGTGAAGTTATGTAAAAAGTCTTAGATAAATTGGAAAAATGAACAAACAATGTTTTTAGAGGTTATGTGAATTTTTCATTTTGTATTTATTTATTAAGAAATACATTTTTTACATTGCAGGACTCTTCTACATATGCTCAATAATTTGTTTATTCCTCATTATGACTTCAAAGTTAGGTATTATCATGACCACATTCTATGACTGACCATATTAGGCACAGGAAATTTAGCAACAAGGTAAACAGAAAACTAACTAAAGGAAGAAACTAACATTCAAACCCAAGCATTCTAATTTTAGGCTTTGCATACTTAGTTCAGATTCCATGTCACTGTAAATGGTCTTTTTTTGATTTAGTTGTTTTTCACTTTTGTTCCTGTAGAGCATTCCCACACTAGGTGCGATGTCCTTTCCACATCAGAATTGCCTTCCTGCTGCAAATTATAGCCCCATTTGAGAATACAGGAACACCCCCCCCCCCACGCAATTTCTTGTATGGGTAATTCATCACTGTTCAATGGGTATGTTCCGTGTGTTCAACAAATCCAAATCATACAATCATTCCTCCTCCTGTGAAGGCTATCTCCCATACTGAACCATTTCTATTGTATCATGGGAACCCATCCATTAAAATTTATGTGTACAACTATTCATCCCATTTATTTTTCTTATTTCCAACTTCTACTTGGAATTCATACTGAGATCTTCCCCAGGTGAAGCAGTCTCAGAAGTCGACTCCGAATCTCCTTGGTTCTGGCTCCATATATAATAGGATTGAGGACGGGAGGCACCAGCACATACAGATTTGCCAGAAAGATGTGCACATGCTTGGGGACTCGGTGGTGACCAAAGCGATGTGTGAGGAATGAGAAGAAGGCAGGGATGTAAAACACCAGAATGACACCG
>CAUYTI010116953.1:0-29844 GCA_963575145.1 Galago senegalensis
GCCGGGGCTATTCAGACTCTTTCTTGGTTTCAACTGTGGCACAGAATGAATTGTTCCTAGCTATGTCATATAGTACATTGTTTTTTTTTTTTTTTTTTTTTTTTTTTTTTGAGACAGAGCCTCAAGTTATCACCCTGGGTAGAGTGCCGTGGCATCACAGCTCCCAGCAACCTCCAACTCCTGGGCTCAAGCAAGTCTCCTGCCTCAGCCTCCCAAGTAGCTGGGACCACAGGCGCCTGCCACAATGCCCGGCTATTTTTGGTTGCAGCCATCATTGTTGTTTGGCAGGCCCGGGCTGGATTCGAACCCGCCACCTTAGATGTCTGTGGCTAGTGCCTTAGCCACTTGAGTCACAGGCACCGAGCTATGACATTGGTATTTTGATGGTGATTTTGTTGAATCTGTATATCATTTTGAGCAGTAGGGACATTTTAACAATCTTGATTCTGTCAATACATGAGCATGAAATATTTTTCCATTTGTTTATGTAAACTGAAATTTCTTTGATCAGTGTTTCATTGTTCTCTTTGTAAAGATGTTTCACCTCCTTGGTGAAGTAGATTTCTAACTATTTTATTTTATTTTTTGTAACTATTGTAAATGTTATTACATCTGTGATTTGACTCTCTGCTTGTCTGATATTAGTATTTTATAGAAATGCAACTTATTTGTGTATGTTGATTTTGTAAGCAGACATTGCTGAATTCATGCACCAATTCTAGGTTTAGGTCTTTTGGTGAAGTCTTTGGGATTTCCTAGATACAAGATCATATCATCAACAAAAAGTGACAGATTGATCTACTCTACTCCTACTTTGGATATCCTTTATTTCTTGCCTGATTGGTCTGGCTAGGACTTCTAGCACAGTGTTGAATAGAAGTGGTGACAGTGGGCCCTCTTGTCTTGTTCCAATTCTTAGGTGAAAGGCTTTCAACTTTTCCCCATTCAATATGATGTTAGCTTCAGGTTTTGTCATATTTGGCTTTGATAATTTTCAGGTGTGTTTCTTCTATGCCTGGTTTGTTGAAGATTTTTATCACAAAAGGTGCTGGATTTTGTCAAATACTCTTTCTGCACCTATTGAGATGATCATGATCTTTGTTTTTGCTCCTGTTTATGTGGTGAATTAGATTTACTGATTTATGTACATTGAACTATCTTTGCATCCCTGGGATGAAGCCCACTTGGTCATGATAAATGATTTTTATAATATGTTATTGAATTTCATTTGCTAGTATTGTTGAGGATTTTGCATCTATATTCATAGAGATAATAACATTTATTGAAAAAATTGATAATTGTGGTGGAGTTATATTCATTTTATTTTGTGAAAGTCCATTATTTAGTTTTATCTTTTGCATCATCGTGGAAACTAGGTTTTATCCTTTAGTTTCTGGGTGTTTATTTTGCTGGTAGTCCATTATGATAGTCAGTGTGTAGAATAGGTCTAAGTATTTCCTGTTGAGCTTGTCTTGTTGTAGAAAACTTCCTCAGTGTTTGCATATTGGTAAATGATGTGATTTCTCCATCAATTTTAAAGCTTAGCTTAGCAGAGTAAAGAATTTTGGGCTGAAAATTGTTGGTTTTTTTGTTTTTTTTAAGTAGATTATAGGTAGATGACCATTCTCTTCTGGCTTGAAAAGATTCATTTGAAAAGTCCACAGTCACCCTGGTGGATTTGCTGTTGTATATCAATTGGTACTCACCCCCTGGCAGCTTGCAGAATCTTCTCTTTTGTGTTGACTTTGGACAAGTTCGTGACAATGTGTCTTGGAGAAGCTCTCTATTTGTGTTGAGATGACTTAGGGTCCAATATTCCTCTGAAATTAGTGTGTCAGAATCTTTGGTGATATTTGGGAAATTTTCACTTATGATATCCTCTAGTAGGGTTTCCATTACTCTGGAGTGTTCTTCTTCCCTTTCTGGGACACCTATAACTTATATGTTTGAACACTTCATGAAGTCCCATAATTCTATCAGTGAATGTTCTGCTTTCTCTATTTCTTTCTCTCTCTCTCTCTCTCTCTCTCTTTTTTTTTTTTTTTTTGGTCACTTTAACTGCCTGTGTTAGCTCAAGAGATTTATCCTTTATCTACCTGTGAGATTCTTGTTTCTGCATGGTCTAATCTGTTATTGATACTTTCTTTTCTTCTTCTTCTTCTTCTTTTTTTTGCTGTTTTTGGCCAGGGCTGTATTTGAACCCACCACCTCCAGCATATGGGGCCAGCGCCCTACTCCTTTGAGGCACAGGTGCCGCCCTGTTATTGATACTTTCTACTTCATCTTTAAATTTTCTGATTGACTGCTTCAAGTTCTTAAGCGCCACTATATCCTTTCTATATTCTTCATATCATCATTTCTTATTTAATTTTGTTTTTGGATTTCCTTTTGGTTATTTCCCACATTTTCAGCAATTTCCTTCATTGTTTTTATGATCCATATTTTACATTCCCCTTCTGTCATTGCTAACATTCCTTTATAGGTGGAATTCTCTGCAGTAGCTACTTCATGATCCCTTTTTTGGGGGGATGGGGGGTCTGGTTGCTCTGGTCTAGTTTTCATATTGCCAGGACTTTTCCGCTATTTCTTCCTCATGAGTGTTTTCTTTTTGTCTGTTTCCTTGACCTACTTTTTCCTTTCACTTCCTCTTGCTCTTTAAGTTACTGTGCCTCTGAGCTAAGGGGTTGAAATGTCCTCTTGGTAAAGGACTAAAAGGATGAAAAAAGTGAAGAGCTAGAAGGGATAAAAGATGAGAAAAGAGAAAGGGAAGTGGTGAGTAAAAGGGAAGACTGACAAAAAGAAGAGAGGTATAGAAAAAGAGATAAGAGTAATAGTGGGGTACAGTAGTAATAGTGGGGTACAGTAGGGTACTTTAACCCACACCCACAAATCCCAACTTCTGGGGGGGCTGGGTTGGGTGGTTCCCTTGACCTTTGTACATCTTTGCCATCCTGAGCAGACACAGGACCCCACCTCCCCCAAATAGAGAAGAAAAACATAAACACTGTAAATCAAACCAAACTAAACAAACAAAAACCCTGAAAGGATAAAGTTGGGTGAAAAAATAAATAACAGAGGCGGAAAAACTAGTAAAAATAAAGCCTTTATTTTTGAAGAAGGTAATAATGAAAAATTACATTTGCACAAGTAAAACAAAGAAAAAGAAAAACGCAAGGAGAAAGTTGAAAATTAATTTTTTCTTTTTTATTGAATGGTAACTATGTACATTAATGCACTTCTGGGGTACAGTGTGGTGTTTTCATACACAATCCAAAACACTTCCATCAAACTGGTTAACATAGCCTTCATGTCATTTTCTTAGTTATTGTATTAAAATGTTCATATTCTACTCTTAGAAAGATTCACTTGTACCCTTGTAAGTTAAACCTCAGAAGTGATCCCTCCAATCCCTCTCACTCCACCCATTCCCCCATTCCCCCTCCCTTCTCCCTCCCCCCTCCCCATATTCTTAGGTTATTAGGTTATAGCTTTCATATAAAAGGTATAAATTAGTTTCATAATAGGGGTGTGTACATTGGATATTCTTTCTTCCTTTCTTGTGATACTTTGCTAAGAAGAACATTTTCCAGCTCCATCCGAAAAATTAATTTTTTAAAAAGAAAAAACCTATACACACACATACACACACACATATATATGAACACACACACACACATATATATATATATGTGTATATATATATATTCACACACACACATATATCTGAACATTGCCTGGGCAACAGGTGATCTTCTAGTGGATGAGATACTAATCACAGTGCCGATATAGCTGTATAAGATGGAGAGTGGAAGCCTCTGATGACTTCTTTGTCCTGAAGCCTGGCCAGGTTGAGAGTCTGAATCTCTCCTCAGCTCGGTTAATCGACATGGACATGCCTTGACTTTTCCAAACCGTATCCCTTGACTAAGCAGTAGCTTTCCCAGGAAAGTGTGTGCTGCTCTGATCTCTCCAAAAGTGGCTGCCCACTTATCAGGCATGCCAGAACTGGCCTTGCTCTAGGACCCTGAGGGCCAAGCCGACAAAGCAGGTCTCCCACAATGTTTGTACCCAGCCTGTAGTCAAACAATGAAAGCTCTGTTTAGCCCCAGCAGCACAGTCCTGGCCTCTGTGTGCTGTTCAAAGTCACTTGCTCACTTGCCCATCATCTTCCAAGGTAACCCAACCAAGTGCCCAAGTCCAAAACAAACAAACCACCAAACAAAAACAAACTGCAGGGAACACCTTCCCTGTCTACAGACTCTCGCTGATGCTATAGCTGCTACAGCTGCAGCTGCCATAGCTGGCCTCTGAGCAATGGGAAACACTTGCTGCCTCTCCAATGTTTTTGTCCTCCTCTTTGGGTCCTAAAGTCTCCTGCTGCCTCCTTGTGCCCCCAAAGGGATGTTTCTGGGTAAAGCCCACAAGCCAGAGGTACCTGTAGTCTTCTCTCCCCACTCTCACCAAGCCCAGTTGCAAAGAAGCTGTTTCTAGTCTGCCATCTTGCTCCACCCTGACCAAATAGCTATTTTTAATGAATTAATAAGTAGTATTTTAGTTTTAATTTTGCATCTGCAAGGTTAAATACATGACGTATTTGAAGAATATGAAGATACGTTATTTAAACAGAAGAAATCATGTAATTAATATTAGCAAACAAGTTGAATATTTGAAATATTAAGTTTATTCTTTGAAGTCTAATATATATATTTGTGTTGTCATAGTAACATTTACTTGTAGTTGATTATTTTCATTGTTCAGAAGTAAAAGACATTGCTCTTTAATATTTGAATATCAATCAAGTTTCATTATCTTTCAAAACTAAATGTATCTTTACCATCTCTTTTATTTTTTATTTTAAAATATAACCTGACCTAAGTATATTTTCTATTAGTTGCTAACTTTTAGGTAAATACATAGCACTTATAACAGTTTCAAAGTTCTAAATATTATACAAGAAATGACACAGACCCTTGTATTCAGAAACACAGCATGAATAAAGCACTATATCTTTCTCTGTTTTAAATATATTGAGACCATGAACAAAATTAGTCTTTTTTTCTTGAAAATTAACAGAAATCGTAGTTTTAAAGCACATGCAATTTTGTTTCTAACCAAGAGATGGCACTATCAAATTCCAGATTTACATTACAATTTTTTTTTCTACTTTTCTTCTTCCTTTTTTATTAAAAAAAAAAAATCATAATGACTCTCCTGGTTTCAGAAACACAACTAGATTTAAGTAAGGTATTAATATTTTACTGGCATTCAATCTTGAAGAAAAATCTATTGCGTTGAATAAAATGCTGCTTTTTCAGAATTAACATCACACAGTATGTGAGAAGCTGATTGATCAGATTTTAGAACCATTAACATTAAAACATATGAAATCCAAGCTCATAATCAAATTTTATTTACTGCAACAGTAATTTACCCCTCCACTTTGAAATCGTGATATTCCCCTCTGATCATGAGTGTAGATAAGAACGGTCTGTGAGGGAAGAGGCTGAGTTGGACTTCGAACTGTGTAGCCATTGGGAAGCCCCATTTCTGACAGTCACGTGGAACTTAAGAGGTTAAAAAAAACGGAGCAAATTTGTCAACTTGTCAACTTTTTCTTTCCTTTGTCAACTTGTCAACTTTTTCTTTCCTTTAAGAGGTATAGTCAAGGATATTACATATGGAGAAAGAGCTAGGAAGGAAGAAAGATTAAAAATAGTTGTTTTGTTCTGACAGAAGATAATAATACCCCAGTCTGGTGTGGGAAAGGCAGACTCATTTATTGTAGAATTTTGCTATGGACCTGAGTTCTTTGGCAGGAGTGTTTAAGTCAGCAACTGGTCTCCGTGTGTCTCCCTTATCCTGGTCTACCCTGGAGCCGCCAGTCAGGGCTGGAGGTGGAGTCACCAAGTTTAACCATTTTTCTGCTTCTGTGTTTAATTACATTCTACTTTTAGCACTCCTGGTAATACATCTTCTGTTGTGTCAAGTGTTTTTTCTTAGAACAACATACTGGAAATCTAGCCTTAAAATATTCTCTATCTATTATTATCCCATTTCTCTCATTTATATATCCTTTTTTCTTAACAAATATGTGATTTTCCTTCTAATGTCTTTCTCTTCAAGAGTAATTTATCACCTATCTTTGTTCTCCTCCCTTAGCAAAACATTAATAATTTATCTTTTAACATTTTTCCTACATTATTCCTTGCAAATTCTTATTTTGCTTGACAAAATAGATACTGAATAAAGCTAAACTCACAGAACATATTTTCATATTTCAACATATCGCTTCATATATAGCTTAGAAGAGACCCCTATTCCAGTTCATATATTCTCTGTTGTTTTATATAAATGGATTGTTCAATTAGTTTGAGTATAGTATGAACAGTATACATTTTCTGCTAATTTAGTAACACTGAGGATAAGATTTAATTATCTTCACCTTTTTTCCTAAGACTGAGAATAAAATCTTTAAGTAGTCACCGCCCATTCCAGGTTCTTCAAAAGTCTAGGACTTTATTAGTTACCTTGGAATGTCATGATGTTCTTGTCACCAGCAAAACAAGATAAAACTATAGAATATTGAAGGTGCATTGAGACATCTGGGGGGGAAGGGGAATCTAGTAAAAGTGGGCTTACGTCACTGCCAGTGGCCAGCATCCTGCTGACAGTCTAGAGGCCACCGAGACTATCATAGCAGTAATGGAGTAGGAAACGCGAATATTTACAGGTAAATAAAAATCAATTTTTTCTTGAAAAATATAGGTATCTAGTCCACCTTTCATATTTCTGCTTTTCATAGAGATATAGCATTTCAGGATTAAATTGCAAAAAACAAAAACTGCAAAAGAACAGTGGCTTAAATTAAAGAGAAATAATTTCTCTCTTGGAGAAAGTCAAGTGCTGGAATGGCAACTCTGTTCCAGAAAGTTCTCAAGGACCCGAATACATCTACGTCACTTCTCTGCCAGCTTTAGTTTATATCCTGTGTCTTCAGGGTTCAAAATGACAGTAAGAGTTCTCCCCATCATGTCTGTGTTGCAGGAAGTAGAACCGAGAAATAGATGGAAGAGAAAAGGAGGAAAAAGTATGCACAAGCTGTCTTTTAAGGAAGGTTCCAGAAGTTGCCATAAAACCTTTCTGCCAACTCTTAGCTGGCCAAAATTTAATTTCCTATCAGAAGCTGCAAGGGAGGCTACACGTACTGTTCCTCATTCTCTTCGGACATTATTACAGAGCATTGCTCAACACAGAGGTTATGTAATCAATATTGTAAAGGACATCTAGCACTTTACCTCGATTGGAAGTCAAAATGCTGTATTACTATTCTCTCTCTTTCTTTCTTTCTCTTTGTCTTATTTTTGGTTTTGGCAATCAAACCCAGCTAAATTTGATTGAAATTAAAATACCAGAAAATGAATTATACTCTGTTGTTATGGTAACTGGAATGATTGAAATGTGTGCATTATTTTCACAGTGTCAGTAATAGATTTCTAAACATATATTTAAAAAAATTGCCACAGGGTTTGCTTAATGAGACGAATATAATGGAATATTTGTTTCTCAGCGGGCCAAAACACAGTTTCTACTAATTTGACAGATTTTTTCACAGATCTGTAATTTATTTGATTAAATTACATTTTCATCCTGTTTTCATGATGAGTTACTGGAAATAAAAACCTAAAGGTCTAAAACAAAGCAATTAAAATTTGAATATTTTTGGTCAAACTACTTATCATTTTTACTTGCAATTTTTTGGCAGAATAACAAATATTTCCATGGGGTATGAACCATCTCAAAGAGAACATGAAAAATTGCACTATAACTAGGGATTTAAAGTAACCTAAAGATTATGTTCTGTAGCAAAAGTCCACAAAATACTGTAATCCACATATTAGGAAAAACATTTGTTTATGACATGACAAGTACGTGGATGAGACACGCATGTGGGTAAATGATATAAAGTTGTGAAATTTTTTTAAAGTTTTAACCTTTTGTCTACAGTCAAAATTTTCATTTTTTCAAAAACAAAATTAAAAACACTGAAGCATAACAAAATCAATACATGTAACCAAAAACATTTGTACACCTGTAGTATTTTGAAATAAAAATAAAAATGTGATCATTTAAAAGAATAAATGTGGGCTTGGCACCTGTAGCTCAAGTGGCTAGAGTGTCAGTCACATAGCTGGCGGGTTCGTATCCAGCCCGGCCTGCCAAACAAGAATAACAACTACAACCAAAACATAGCCAGGCATTGTGGTGGGTGCCTGTACTCCCAGCTACTTGGAAGGCTGAAGCAAGAAAATCACTTAAGGCCAAGATTTCGGTGTTGCTGTGAGCTGTGAGCTGTGAGGCTACGGCACTCTACCCAGGGTGACAGCTTGAGACTATGTCTAAAAAAGAAAAAGAGTAAATGTGACATGGTTGGAACATTAGGAGGAATTACACGTGCAAAATATACAGAAACTCTTTATACCTTGCAGTTCTTTTGTAAATCTCATATCATTTCAAAGGGAAAAAAAAGTACGACATCCAGTCTTAAAATATGTTAGAAACATTTATCTAAAGTTTTGTTGGATTTGGGTTAATACAGTAATAATATTACATAGACGAAGACAAAGAATAAACCTGAAGTTGGTCTGAAGATGACTGTTGTTTTAAATCATTCACAGTTGACTTGATCAGCTCCCTCAAGTTGGCCCATATCATCTCCCGACATACAAACACATGGTTCTATCAGCATTTAAAGAACACAGCATGAGCTCTGAGATACCAAGGAGCCTCTATGGGTCAGGAAATGATAAAGTTCCGGGCCTCTCAGCCCCTGTGTCAGGCTATCTTAGGAAAACCACCTCCTATGCCCATGCCCAGTGACCTATGGGGCTGAGAGGCAATTTTCTGCTTTTTTAAGCAGAAAAAAGTTTTTGTCGCAGCGATTCATGAAAATGTTGACAAGAAGAGAAACTCAATTACCTTTCCTCAGAACCCACGTTTCTTCTTGCATTTTTTGAACAGATGAAACTTGCACCATTTTTCCAGATGCCCATGAGAAAAATACTAACTCAGAAATGCATGCTTTTCTCCAGTACATGGTTATGTTTGCTTTATCAAAGATCAAACGGTGGAGGTAAAACACAAATACAGTTGAGCAAAGGAGAGGGGGGAGGGGGGGAGGAGGAAGGAGAAGGATGCAGGAGGGGAGGAGGGGGAGGGGGGAGAGCGATTGGTGGGAACTCACCTATACACACAACTGGCTGAAGGGCTCAACTGCAACTTGAACTTTACCTTGAAAGTGAAAACAATGTAACCTAAAAATTCGTTCCCTCATATTAATTTGAAAAAAGAAAAGAAAAGAAATGCGTTTTTGTTGCTGAGACGCAGGTTTGGTGCTGACCCTCAGCAGCCCTTTCCCTTGCACCCTCCCGGCCCAGCTCCTGGCAGACTCTGCCTCTCAGCACACTGGCACCGTCCACCCCCTGAGGCCCCGCGAGGCTTACCGGGTGCAGGGCACTGTCTCTGGGCCTTTCCTGATGCTCGCCCCCTCCCCCATTCCTCCTCCATGTACACACAGATATGCCCCAGCATGTAAGACTCGATAGTGAACTCCAGCATTTAGTTCTATTTAGTTCCACAAATCAAAGCATATTTTACTCCAGGCTGTGGATTAAACATTTTTATTCACAAAGAGTTAAGATGAAATTCTTGCACTTCAGGAAAACAGAGGGGGACGTTGGTCATTTAACACTGCACTCTCTCCTCCTCTCCAAACATACTACTTGGTATATTTTCACAAACCTAATCTACCAGCGTAAGCAGCACCCAGATCAGGGAATAAATACGAATACCCATGACCAGCAAAGCCCCAGTTCTGTTAGTAAGTACTCCACTTTCCTGACTTCAAGAGTAGAAAATACTTTTACCATTTTTATTTTTTATATAAATCTTCTCTCTCTCTCTCTCTCTCTCTCACACACACACACACACACACACACAAATACACAGATTTCTTTGGGGGTGTTGTATTAGTTTTCTATTGCTGATATGACAAATGACTGCTCATTTAGTGAATTAAAACAACACAAATTTATTATATTAAGTTGTTTGGGTTAGAAGTCTGACACAGGTCTCACTGGGACAAGACTGAGGAGTTGTATGGGCTGTGCTCCTTTCTGGAGACTCTAGAGGAAAATGTGTCCCCTGGCCTTTTCCACCTTCTGGGGGCCACCCACATGTTTTGGCTGGTGGCATTCTTTCCTCATCTTCAAAGTTAACAATCTTTGCAGATGATGCTGCATCTCTCGCATCATCAAGTAGTCACATCTCCCTCTCATTACAGCCGGGGAAGTCTTAAGAACTCATGTGAATAGATTGGACCCGCCTAGATAAACCAAAATAATCTCCCCAGCTCAGCATCTTTATCCCTAATCACCCCTGTGAAAAGTGCCTTCTGCTGTGGAAGGTTTAACATATTAACACAACTTGCAGATTAGGATATACATACTGGGTGGTCATTATTCTAGGATTGAATCGCCGATCATAGAATATACATTTATTCAGATTTAGTAGGTATTGCTAATTAGATAAACTTTTGCTCCTATCAGCAGGGTGTGTGTGAGATGTCAAAGCTCGATATCTTTGTCTTTTTTGACTTTTATCCATTCTGGAGAGAGGTATTACGATGTGTACCAGAGTTCGCATAATTCCAAATTTTCTCTGCCTTTCAAAATGCTCAGTCAAGAATTCTGAAGGGCCTGAGATTCTACTGTACTTAGAAGTTAACAAGGTAACCCACCACAATTTTATGGATTTTTGCAAAAGAGACAAAATTCCTGGTTTGGCAATAAAAGACAGTTTGTCAGTCATGGAAATGGCAAGTGCAAGAATATCTGCATTTATTCCAGTCCCCCATGCCCTAGTTTCCACAGGACAGCACAAAGAGGGCCAGATTCTTGGCTGGCCATGCAGGGGGCTGCATTGCAGGAGAGAAAGAAAGCCTGAGCTTGGGGAGCTAAACCTTTTGTAATGGAGAATGTGCACACTTGCTCTTTTCTTCAGAGTAAGACACTATGTCTATATTGCAGTGCCCTGGAAGTTGCTTTAGAGGGAGACTCTATGTCTTCTAAAGCCATCTTCTATACTTGAAAATATATACTGCAACAAAGGCAGTAAATGTATCAACTTCTAACATATTCAGGAATATAAGAGACCAATGGGGGATTGTGTCTCAATATTTGGCCTATCTCTAATCTATTATTGGGGTTGGCGAATAGATTACCATATATTCATCAAACAAAATTTATCCTATGGCTGTATGGGGTATGTATGGGAAGTAGCATAGAAATTAATTAAAGGATGTCCTTGCCTTCAAGAACTTATAAACCAGTAGAGAATGATATGACATGTGTGTTATGGCTATACAGATATTGTAATTCAAATAAAATGTTTAAAATGCAGCAATACTGAGCTGGCTTGCATCAACTAGTTGAGTTTGAGCAAGGCCCTTGGCCTCTTTATCTATCTGAGCCTCAGTTTTCCTAACTATAAAAGGATAATAATGATAATAATAACACTGTATCTGATTGAATAATGTCCTTTCAAAATTCAGGGCTCTCTAGAACTACAGAATTTGACCTTACTTGGAAATAGGGTTTTTTTTATATGTTAATAAAGTTAATATGAAGTTATAATGTCTCAGGGAGTATCTTTGATCTAAAGACTGGTATCTTTATAAGAGAAAAGGTAATGAAATTTGGGTACAGAGACAGAGCCACACAGGGGAAGATAGGCATGTGAAGATGGAGACGCAAAGTGGAGTTATGTAGCCACAAGCCAAGGAATGCCACGGGTTGCTCACCACAGGCTCAGAGGAGGCAAGGAAGGTTGCTCTGCTGGAGACTGTGGAGGGAGCACGGCCCTGCTGAAACCTTAGTACTGGACTTCTAACCTCCAGAACTGTGAGAGAAGAGGTTTCTGTTTTAAGATACCCCGTTTGTGGCAGTCTGTTACAGTAGTCCTAGAAAACTAATGCAAGTACCTATAGACCCCCTCATGGCCTTTTATGATGTATGTATAGATGACATAATGTATATGACAGTGTTTGAAAAGTACTACCCATTGCTTAATCTCAATTCTCGCCAGTCTGTTGATAATGAGTCTTTTTTTTTGCAGTTTTTGGCTAGGGCCAGGTTTGAACCTGCCACCTCCAGTATATGGGGCCAGCGCCCTACTCCTTGAGCCACAGGCACCGCCCCAATAATGAGTCTTAAGATAGGATGTATTCCTTTAGCTACACTTCTAAATAATAGTCTGAATATGTCTTCTAAAAAGAAAAAAGGAAATGAAGTGAGATGTATGGGCAAAGAACTACATCAAACATTCAGTTGATTGGGGTGTTTGTGTGTGCCTTTGGGCTTAGGTTACACCAGGAGGGCCTTGGTGCCTAGGCCAATATATAGCAGTGCTTTCTTTATCCGTATTCTTCACCAAGGAAAGATAAGGCAGAAGAGAAGAAGAGAAATCAAACACAATTTATATTAATACAGCAGCCTAAGTTAGAAAAGGTAGTTAAGAGAAAAATAGGCTTGCTACCTGAATTATAGAATTGAACAAACTTACCTACTCATTCCCCCTTAGCACTGAACTGAAACAGGGCTCTCTACAGGGCCCACAGGTAATGTTTAGGTAAGGGCCCTGGCTAGGGAGTCGAAGGGGTTCTTTTTGAGCTTTATGGTTTAATTAACAATGTTTTACAAAATCCTTTGATCCATATTGAATATTATAGTAATTCATTGATGATTTAGAATAGAGAAGAGGTACATTTTTCATTGTCCAATTAATATTGTAAAGAGTCTTAATAATATTCAGGCATCAATCTTCCTTTCTAGGTCCCAGAACTTTCTCTATGTGTTCTTTACAAACACATTATCCTGGGTCATTTCCTACCTCCTACCTTGAGAAAAGGGAGCAACTCTGTTACTCTTCACAAGGCCATGACTATTCAGAATCTATTTCTGAATGATCTATTTCTTGAAATGATCTATATCATTTCAATATAGAAGATTCAGGGGATCTTCTTGCCTCTGCAGTTCACGAATGTCATTTATTTAATGCTCTTCAGACAATTATTCATGGTTCTGCGTCATCCACCATTCTTCCTGTGAGCACTGGCTTCCACTAACTCTCCCGTAGCTGGTCACTGTGCTTTGTTGATAAAGACCAAGTCTTAAAATATGTAGGAAAATGTGAATACCAATTATTTTTCTCCTCATGTGAAATTCGCTCTTCAGAATTTGATACTGTATAGTTAGAACATTACATCTTCCAATCATGTCATCTCTTGAACTTTTTAGGAAACAGTCACTGAATTTTCAGAGTGTGATTTATTTTGATGTTGACCTCACCCTGCCTCTCCCCGGAGGATTGGGGAAGGTATAGACAGAGCCAGAAGAACAGTGTCATTTGAATAAAAGTGGCTATTCTCATCTCCAGCACTGCTGAAGACCAACTCAAGAGAATATGACTTCACCACATGGAGAATCAAGGGAGCAGAAGGGTCAGTCATCAGCATGGAGCAGTGGTATTGAAGGCCCTTGACAGAGGTGGTTGGTTTCTCCTGAAGGTTTGTTTGCCTGATGGGTGGCACAGTGGCTGGGGGCACTCAGGACTAAAGGACACCTTTCCCTACCTCTGCTCTTCTGGGGCTGTAGACTCAGGTGGCATCATGCAGGAAACACAGACAGGTGAGGCCGCATGTAAGAGTCCAGACACAGCTCAAGCACCTATGGTGGGCAGTAGTGGATGGCAGGCCCAGATCCCTGAACTGGTCCTGTGTTCATGTCAACATGATTCTGACTGCCCAGTCTTGCACAGGAAATACCTCTCTAAGCAGCAGGAAATAATCCAGTGGCTGGGCTTCCCTCCTGGGCCTGACCTGACCAGAGTGATTCCTCAGATGGCAGCCCCAGACTTCCTCAGGCCATCTGGCTGACTCCATAGCCAGTGAGGCTGGGGTGTCAGAGCAGAACTTGAAAAGAGAGGGGGGACTGGCCCTGGGGCTCCTGTTTAGGCTGCCAGTGCCTTTCCTGAAAAACATCACAGACTCCACAGTTCTTGGCACCACAAGTTATCCAGTTTTAAACCACAAGAAAAAGGCTAAGTCTTGCTTCTTTCTTTCAGTGAGCCCCATTTTTACTCTGACTTGTGAGAGGAGGTAGACTTCAAACTGTAGTTTAGAGCATGGTCATACATTCCTGATGTATAGCTCCCCACTCGGTTGGAATCTAGGGCACAGAACCCATAAACAAGGATTTACAGAAACCTCTGTTACTGTGTAGGGAGTAAATTGTGGACAATAAAAGTGAAATATACAATTCCTAGTACCTCTTAAATGTGTAAATATGCACAGCAGCTCCGTGTGCTCTGCCCTAGATTAACAATATGCGCCTATGCTCTGGCACTGATCCCACCACCTGTATTTCAAGGCAGGATATGTTAGCACTAGAAAAAGAGGAGCAGAGCTCCAGGGAACAGCCCTGGCCTGTCTGTCCCCTGTGTTGCCTGCCTCATTGCCTAAGGCACAGCAAAAGAGCAGGTGGCTGAGGACAGCGCTTTGCGTCACCCCACGTTGGTCCTCAGACCAACCTATGGCTTTTGTGATTCTGACTCCTTACGAAGTGAATATCATTATTAACACCCGACACAATTCAAAGGATAAAAGAAGGCCAATAATTTCAAAGCACTTAGGTCGCAGCCTGGGCAGTCACAGGATTTCAGTGATTATTAGTGTTAGCAATCTTTACTTTCATGTGTGAGATGGAATGACAGTATGCTTATAACTTACATACATATGGAACTAATGTAAAAAAAAAAAGCCATTGTTTAAATAAAATAGCCTGAGGACCTGAAGGAAAAACCAAGACACTGAAGCCGTGAAATTGTAATTTGGCAACAGCTACCTGGACATTTCAGTCAGTTGAGTGGAGTCATTCTCCAGTGTGGTCCCTGGGGAAGCAGGATCAGTGTCACCTGGGGAATGAGTTAGGCCAATTCTCTTTCCTCCCCACCTCTCAGCGTTCTCACTAATGTACCATATCTAAAAGGAACCCAATTGGAACATTTAGCATCACTTATGAACTGAAGAAACCTGACATTGATATTTTCTTCACCTTTGGCTGTTTCTTCTTCCAGAAACTAGATGTGATTACGCTATTAAAGTTATGTTTTCTTTCACAACACATTTCCTGTTCCAACACATTTCGTGTCTACCTTAAGGGAAGGAGTCATCATGGAACCCAGTGGTACGCCCAGAGTCAGCTGTTTCGACTTCCATGTTGTTCCTCTTCTCTTCTTTCCCTCTTGACCCACAGCTTTCTGTCTCGCCCTCTCAGAACTCCAGCTGGTTCTGCTTAGCTGGTTCTGCTCATTCTTCTATCCAGATGTACTCACCTTTCCCCCCAGTCTACACAGCTAGAGCCTCCACTGCTACTTTAGAACTCAGTGGGGCTTCCAATCACATGATTCTCTCTAAGGAATGGAAGATTCTCCCTCCCAGCAGTGGTGGCTCTGTGTTGATGCTGTTCCTTCTGCCTAGAATGGTATTTCTTTATATGTTAACAACACGGCATGTAATAAACAGAATAAACAAGTATTCTCCTGCAAAAATAGTGTATACATAGTACTTATTTCACTTCAGTAAAAAGCTATTGAGTGTCTAATACATGCTGGGCATTGGACAATGCGTGATGTAGAAAGAATAACAATATTTTCTCCCTATCCTAGAAGAATGTGCACCCAAGTAGAGGATATGTATATCCTATATATGAAGGTTACTTTCACATTATGCCGTAGGTGTAGCAGGAGTATTCACAGTGAGGTGAATAGTAAGGCAAACTTGGGGGATTAGGAAAGGTGTTTAGGAGGAATGGTGGCGAGCTGAATCTATTTTACAAAGGCTAAATATGTCTTCAAAGGACAATAAACACTCGCAGGTTCCATAGATATTATGACCAGCACACTTACTCAGATGAACTCAAGTTATGTTTTCAAAAGCTCACTTACTCCTTTAAATATGCCTGGGAGCCATCTTCTCGTGGCAGGCCCTTAACACTTTCATGTACTCCAAATATCTCAATACAGAAATCAGCAAACCATGTTGACTTCTCTTTCTCCCTCGATTCTCACATCCAGACTGTCCTTAGGTCCACAGCATCTCCAGGGTTCCTCAAATTCCTTTTCTCCCTCTCAGTGCCTTCTTTTTAGCTCTCATAATTTATTTCTGGAATAGTATAATATCCTAATTGTTTTGCCAAATCTAGTTTGCGCCCCCTCCAAACATCTGCAGGATCACATCAGGGTGCTCTTTAGGCAAAACAAAACAGATGCGACGCTCTTATTCAAACATTTTATCGTGCTTCTTGCATTAGAATAAACATGCCTCTCAGTTTTTCTGAATGTAGAGATTCCAGTTTTATATCTGCTGGTCTAATCATATGATTATTCTTCTCATTGCTTTCATTATTTAGTTTAAATTCTATAATTTTACATTCATAAGGTGAGCCCTGCCATTAAGAGATGCAAGTTTGATCTCACACCCTACTTTACCCTTGCACAATCTAAGTGCAGCGAAATCATGTTTATGTCTTAAACATATCTCATCTTGAACATCATGGCTGGCATGGAACAGGTGCTTAATAATTATTGAAGTTTGAATAGTTGCATTTAAAAATTAAAGTTTTTGTTATTAATCACATTCTATGGGAATCATCCTTAGATAATTTAGGGCAGACATATAAGTTTTTTACATTCTTTTTTTTTTTTTTGCAGTTTTTGGCCAGGCCTGGGTTTGAACCCACCACCTGCAGCATATGGGTCCAGTGCCTTACTCCTTTGAGCCACAGGCACCATCCCAGTTTTTATATTCTTTTAAACATGTTTATTTATACATTCATAAAACTATCATTGGCTACCTAATAAATATGGGCTAGTTGAGCAACGCACTGGTGATACCTGGACCAGAGAAGCTGCGAAAATAAACATGTAATTATAGATGCTTCTTGACTTACAGCAGGGTTAAGTCCCAATGAAGTCATCAAAAATTAAAAATATTCTAAGTTGAAAATGCATTTAATATACCTAACCTACCAAGCACTACAGCTTAGCCTAACCTACCTTAAACAGGCTCAGAACACTTTCATCACCCTAACCTAACACTGAGCAAATCATCTACCACAAAGATGATTTGATAATAAATATCTCATGACAGAATATTTTACTGCATATTGCTACCTCAGGAAAAGATCAAAATCCAAAATCTGTAGTATGACCTTTACTGAATGGACATTACTTTCACATTATTGTAAAGCCAAAAAATAAGTCAAAAATTCATAAGGCAGGGATCATCTGTAAATAATGGCACAAGTCTCCCAAGAAGGTGCTGGAAGTAGATTCAAGATTTTTTGAAGACACAAAAGAGAAAGAGATGAGCCGTCAGGGGATGGAGAGGAAAGGATAGCTTGATAAAAGAAATTACTCTTGGTCTGAATCCTGGAATTTGAGTAAGTGTTTCTCTAACTAACAATTTGGGGAGACTATTTTAGGCCTGTGCATGAAATTATATGATAACCAGGCATATTTGGGAAAATGCTAAGATTCTGTAGAACTGGCGTAGGACATAGGGGAAGCCATGGATGAGGCCAGACAGGTGCACAGAAGCTGGAGCTCAGTAGGAATTATTGGCTCATCCACATGAACGATTGTGATGTCTGATAAAGGAATGACATGAAAAGTTTTGAAATTCAGGAAGTTCATCCAGGTAACAGTATGACAGGTGTATTGTAAGAAGAAGAGACTTGCTCTAGGTCAACAAAGATTATTTCAGATATCTAGAAAGGCAGATCAGAATGCAAATTTCGAATCCTCTGTGGGAAATGGGAGAAGATCAATTATGAGAAAATTATTAAGGGTGTAGATATGAAGGACTTGTTGACTAATTGGATATGACACGTGAAGAGAGAAATGAAGAGGTGACCATAAGATAAATTTCAGGTTTTCATTTGGGGAGATGTAATATTTGGAGCTGCCATTGACCCAAATGAAGACATCGGATGAGAAGCATGTTTTAGGGGAGCAATGCACTGACGGAGACAGAGGAATCTCTAAAGAAGACTGTGAAGAAATAGAGAGGTAGGAGAATAATCAGAACAGAGCTGTGTTATAGAAATTTAGGGATGGAGTGTTTCAGATTGTACAGGAATATCAATAGTAAAAAATGCTACACATTCATCCAGGATTATAGGAACAGGAAAGAGTAAGAAATATATTCAGATATAGGGGTCTGAATTCAATAATGCTTTTGCCAAAATCATGGCACGGTGTATAAAAGTTTACTTAAATACACCCCACATTTATTGAAGTTGGTTCTTCCACATTTCAGGGTTTAGGCTAGGGACTGTCATACTCACACAGATCGGACCAACCTCTGCCTCAAGGACCTGTAGTCCAGAAGGGCAAGTCAGACATGGAAAACAAGGTAGTCACATTATTGGCCAAACTCTCCTTGAGTAAATAGAAATATGACACTTTTAAATTTTCTGTGTTCCTTCAACTACTCTATGTTTGCTTTCTCTTGCCCATGCCTTAACAGGATCTAGGTAAAAATGCTAGCTTCTGATAAATTTCAATGATTAAATTCAGTCTAGCAGATGTTACATCAATTCAGAACTTCCTCTTTCCTCACGTTAGGCCAGAACTGTGTGATATCCCCAGAGACACCTTCTTACACCATCCCTCTTTGGAATAAACTGAGGTTAATTTACATCCCTAAAGGCTACCAGGATCTGTCATGGGGAGATGCTCCCCCAGGTTTTCCTGGGCACCCAATAGCACAGTCCTTTCAAAGCCTCCAAGGAACATGCTTCTTCCACCTTCAGAAATCTCTGAATCAGAAATAGTTCTGTTTCTATAGATATCCTTCATCCATATTCAGAAGATTCATGTTAAAATTCAATTGTGTTTACTGGACAAGACAAGCCTTCATATTCTGACCATCCAATCAGGGCAACAGACAAGTCTCTTCTTTACACCCTAACTCGATAGCTCCAATTTAGCTATTCAGACCTGTCCTTATGCAGAAAGTAGGGCTGGAGGGTTTAACGAAAAAGAAAGGAGTAAATATTTCAAGATACATATCTCTAATCATTGGTGGATCTCTTTAGAATGTGGGCACTCAAACATTTTAATCCTCAGTTTGGGGTCTTGGCAAAAATTCTGGGAGTTAGGAAACATAACACTCAGTAACTTGTTAAATACATAATTATAAAATACTATGTTCTATGTAATTATTTTTTTAATAAATACTCTGCCCATAAGGGCTAATTCCATTGAGTCTGGAATTGGCCTGGGTAATTTATTCTCTATAATTAACTATTACTGGACTGAGGGCTTATAAATTTCTTTATGAAGTTTAACGACTCTCCTGCCCCCTGGACTAAAATTCTGTCAGCTACAGTTGGAGATAATATCAAATTTAACTGGTGGTAACAGAGCAGCTGTTCTAAATTTGTGTACATGTTACATAAAGCTTAGTAGTGCTTTCCAATAGTGCACATGTTTTTAAGGCTTGTTGATAAAATGATCTGGCCTGGTCCTAAACCTGAGCATAAATCAGTGATTTTCAACCAGTGTGCTAGGACATACTGGTGCACCATGACAGGATCTCAGGTGTGCTTTAAAAAATTTTAAAGATCATTAATTAAATTATTTTTGAAAGAAGTTTAAATCACAATAAGTATATTCTTTTTTTATTCCCCCCCCTTTTTTGATCAACAAAATTTAAGTGTGTTGGAGGTTTAACTACAGGTTTAAGTGTGCTATGTAATAAAAAGGTTGAAAAACAGTAGGATAACTGATCCTGGAAGGTCAAATCAATTGGATGTGAACTTGTGGAAGAAGGATGTGTGGAGATAGGAGAGGAGATACTTCCTGACTCTGACCTTGCACAGTGACATTATCATGAAGGTCTTGGGCCAGGATGAAAGAGGATTCCTGAGTAGTCTTACTCAGAGTTATTATTCTGGAGGAAAACAGTCTACTTTAATCACTTGAAATCTTATTTCTCTTTCTTGTGAACATTCTGTGTTTACAGAAAAAGTCACTGAAAGTGGCTCTTTATCATTTTGCCCACAAAAATGTAGCTCTAAATGTATAAATTCAGTGCTTTTACTGCTAGTTCCTCTGAATTTAACATATTCCCTGGATAGAAACTGTCTGGCACTTTGTCCTGTGGGAATTCCTCATATTTTAAGCAAACGCTGAGTGTTAATGCGTGTCAACTCTCCTCTTGCCATTTTGAGATTTTTAACACCTAAGCTTTGAAAGTTCAGTTAGGTGGAAAATACTTCAATGTTTTTAAAATTTAAATCTCAAAGACCTTGAGATATACTTCAAGATTTTTTAAAACCTTTAAGTGTTTTCTAATAAAAAATTAAAAATAATGAAAAATGTGCATTTTTTTAAGAAGAACAATAAAGAATGTGACACCACTAAAGCATTCAACCAATGGCTGTATTAGAAATGAGTTTAAAGAAACACAAGATCTACATATTAATATGCATGACTGTTTCTAAAAAGGATATAACTTAAAACTATTCTCAATAATTGATATTAAACACAATCTGTGTTCAAACTCAAATGATAATTTGATTTGTATTCTTGATTAACATTATGTATCTTATATGCCAGTTAAAAAATGGGACCACTGAGTGATTGGCCGTTTTAGAAACTTAAAATAAGTGATGAAAATTGTGGTTGGTGTTGTGAGTTGTTACTGGTCTATGAGTTGACCATAAAAACATAGATGTATAATATATGTAGAAAATACACTGCATGAATTTTTAAAAATAGCTATTATTTGTGGGACAGCAACTCAAACTTTTCACAGATTTTAAATGCAAATATTTGATCAATGAATCAAGAGGAGAAGCTAGAAGGAGAGAAGGGGGAACGGTGAGGAAATATACCTTGAAGAAACAAAGTATGATAGAGTCTGCATCGTGCAAAATACGTATGTCAACGAGAATTGCATTGCCAGCCAGAGATTTAACTGGTTCTTTCCAGTAACGACCACATTAGGCACCAACTAGGCTAGGAATGTATTAATAGAAAAATCCAGGCACTGGGGACAGTAGAACGGGCTGCAAATGCCAGACCTACACTTAAAACTCCACAAGAACTCAGTTTCCTCATGTTCTAAGTAAAAGAAAGAAAGGGACTCACGAGTCTGTAAACTGAAAATAAAATCCTAAGCCCCCCAAACACTGAATGGACCTCCTCTTAGCCAAAAAGACTATGGAAAAATCTGAAAAAATGTGTTCTCTGCCATGACTGGATAGGTCTGACACACCTTGTTACATCCCCCACCCCTTTTGCACTATAAATATAACAACTGACCAGCATTAATGTTAAATAGAGATCACACAACTAACAGGTTGTATTTTTTGTGATAAGTCGCAAAATTATAAATAGGTCACTTTGGCAGGCTTCCAATTTACCACCCAGAGAAGGTGCTATGATTCCTGCCTTCCATCATGCCCCTGAATAAAGATTCTTGTTGTGAGTCCCCTGAGCTGTTGACATACAGATTAATACATAACCTAGGGTCACTGAAAATGACACTGATTTGTTTCTAGATCACAAGGTTTTACTGTTTTGTACCTGAATCATGAAGTTTTCCTGATTGCCTTGCCTGTAAAATATTTCAGCCTGTTTGTGTCATCTGTAGCCCATGATCATAACCTCTGATTTGTACTCGCCCATGAAAAAGACAACTCTGATATGAGGCTCCCCCAAATTTTCTTATAAAAGCATCCCAACTTGTCAGACTTGGGAACATGCCCACATTTGTTTGTGCATTTTCTCAGGTTGATCCTCCAAGTTTGCCTTCAAGGAAACTAATTATTTCTGCCTCAACAGCTTTAATTATAGTTCACGACTCTTGCCTCAATGGTCAATGCTGAGATTAAATGCTGTATGAAATAAGAAATACATTGCCTGCTACATATTAATGCTCAAAAAATATTATGCCCTTTTCATATTCTCCATATGAAAAGTGGTAGATTCTTAACCGTCAGACATTTCCTTGTTTGTTTTACATACAAGTGGAGGAAAGACAAGAGACTCTGTTAGTCACTAATACATGATTTGGAGAAAAGATGTTTTCAATTGTATTATCCTTGCCCATTGATTAGATGGGATAAGTGTTAAATTGCAGCCTTTGGGGCAACAATAGTAAGATAGAATTCTATTTACATAAAAGTTTAGGCAGAATTTCCACTGTGGAATTTTAAAACTTTTTTGCAGTTATTCAAATCCTCCTAGTTCAAATTTTTAAACCTGCTATTAGAAACTGAAATTTACTTTTTCTTTCCTTTTTAAAATAAGAACTACAAAAATAACATTGAAAATATGTACTAGAAATATTATTGCACGTTTGATTAATGTTTGTTATCAATTATTTTAGGTGTTAAACTAATAATCTAAAAGCATTGCTTATTCAATCTGTTTTTATATTCTTAAGATAAACTTCTTGTAGTCCGTAACTTTACTGCCATTAATTCGGAATAGCCTTACCCATATTTTATCCAAATCCCTGACTATGTTAATGAAGTCCTAGGAAAACAGGAACAATAGTAGGTTTGCCACAGAGAGAATTTAACGTCAGAATTGGTTCAATTGTATTGAAGGACTACAAGATGGCATAATTGGGTAACAAAAAGCTCAACAAGAATTCAGGAAGCTGGGATTTCCCCTACACTAGGCAATGAAGGATGGAGCTTGGGGTTAACTGAACCAAAAGGCATAAACCAGGACTCTGGTAGAGCTGGCACTTCTACTTCTGAGGAGAAGGTGCCCCAGTCTTGTGCTGACCCTTTAGGAGGTCACAGAAGAGGCCTCAAAGAGCTGCATCAGACCCAGGACCCAGGGACATCGCCCGGATGGCTGGTGCTGTTAACTCAGGAACCCCGGGAAGGAGTCCCAGATTGCTGCGTCTCGGATATCTGAAGAGAGGATGCTGCCTCCTGGTCCTGGGATGCCTGAGGAGAACATGAGACCATCTCTGGACACAGAGAAAGAAGCAACCCAATTGCTGCTGTTGGAGTGACTGAATACAGCTATAGTGGAGTGATTGTGACAGTGACACCCATCAAATCAGAGCATGAAATCCCGTTTCCTCTCCTTTCCTTTTCCTCTAAGCTTCTCAGGTGATGGAATCATATAGATGGTCATCTGGCACAGGAACACAGTGTATAGAGTTTAGCCCAAGGACCAGAATGAGAAGAAAAGAGAACTGGACATAAAGAGCAGTAGCTGTGTAATAAGCACAGACATTTCGTAAGTGTAGACAGTTCATCAGTTTTGTTCAGCAAATTCACTTACGTGTTTTGGTTTTGTGACAACCCATCAACAAAAACCTGAATATCTGGTGTTCAGGGCAAGGAAACTACTGTCTTTGCATACATTTCAACTCAGAATTCCATGTCTTGATTTAACACAGAGAATTATTGAAGTATCACCATCTATTCAATTGATTACCCAAATACAAAATCTAATTTTAACACTGGCATTAATTCTGACAAATTATTGCTTTGTATTATAACCTTAAGTATCCATTAATAAGATGCATGTTCTATTTTAGGACTCAACAAGATTAATAAGTGGTTTACCATTGTTACTGTTATTATTAATCTACTGCATAAATACCCTGCTATGCTATTTATTCAAAAAGCAGTATTCCTTGTCCTGAGACAATCCTTTGTTGAAGTTGATTTCCTCTATTTTCTGTGCCCAATGATGGAAAATATAACAGTGATTTGATTTTAGCATTCAAAGGAGACTAGCCCTTCATGTTGCTCGAATTCCTACTGCTAATGTAATCATCTTCATTCCTGGAGCTTCTTTTCAGCACCTAGAAAAAGCATGTCTTTTACAGTTCTACTCGAGTCACAGTTTTGCCACTTGGATACAAGAAGGCTCTGTTGCAATCAGGAGGGTGGGGAATTTGAACAATACAGCATAAAACCGACCTGATAACCAGATAGTCTTAATTTTTCCCCAAGGACCCATGGCTCTTCATGCTTCTGGATAGCTGCTCTCAGGTTTTTGTTTTCTTTGCAGAGTGTTCAGTAGTTCTGTCACTGAAAAGTGTTTCTCCCAGAATTGATGGTGTTAAATGCAATTTACAGGAGCCATTGGTTTGGACTGAGCTCCAGAATGAGCCCCAACAGATCAAACCAGAATGGAGCGACTTGTTCTAAAATCCCACCTTACTAAGCCCAAACTATTAGAAGTTGTTTGTCTGATCTTCTTAGAAATCGGGTAATTGAAAGATAATAGCTACGTCCCCAAACAAGCCAGTTATATCTGCCTTGACAAGGCGATTCCCTCTGCTTTAAGTTTTACAAGGAAAGCTAGCTTTTGTTTGTTATTTCTGATTTCTCAGTCCTTTTCTGTCCACACAACCAATTTTCTCTGATCAGCTTATTGGAACACCCATCCTGTTTTAAAATGAAGTGTTGCCTGACTCTAGAATCTCAAATAAAAGCCAATTAAAACAAAATTTGCTGTAATTTTGTCTTTTGACGGTAGTTTCTAAACTGAGTCTGAGAAATAAATAATTCAAGCGCTAGGTGAAAAGAATGGGAAAAGATGAGTGAGTTCTTCAAAGCTGTCTTTTCTTATTCTGATAAGCGTCTTCACTCTACAAAAACAAATTAATTCTACTGTCTGGATAAATTTGATTTATTAATGGCAGAAAAAGAAGAATAACCTTCAGTAAAGGTGGAAATTATGGATATGAAATGAGAATTAAAATGCCTGAACCAATCTTTTTCTCATGAAAGTATCAAAAAACAAACTAGAATTATGCAGTAATATTTTGAATCAAAAATAGTCACTTATGCAGGAAAAAAAGTCTGCATTTAGGAAGCCTTTGGAGCCAATTGCAAAGTTTCAAAGACAAGGACTGTCCAGACCCAAGGGGGCTCCTGATCCTCACAGGAATCCCCAAAGTAAATAGATAGTTTTTACTATAAGAACTATGGAACCAAAGAAGAGGCTGAGTGCTATAAGCTGGAGACCAGTGGATGAAAACAACTTGGGAACCTCTGGAGTACTTGCTCTGGGTCCATGCCAGGCACTAGAGATGCAGAGGAATGTACAGTCCTCAGGTGTTCGGTGGGTAGCCATAGATTTGAACTAGAGATTTAGGGACATATCAGTCCTCGATCAGAATTTCAGACTCCAGAAAAATACATTTAAATAAGTGTACTTTAATCAGTGTATCAAAATACATAAAATAAGTATATTACAATAAATTTAAATAAGGTTCATCTCTTAGAACATAGCACATAGAATATTCTCTATTTTTTATGCCCTATTTAGCAGTCAATATGCACTTTCTACAGAATGGTTGGGTGTCCGACCTGTAGCCTGCACTCTAAATGAGAATTGTATGAGGATTACTTTTCTTTCTTTTCTTTTTGAGACAGAGTCCACTTTGTCACCCTAGGTAAAGGGCCATGGCATCATAGCTCACAGCAACCTCAAACTCCCGGGCTCAAGCGATCCTCTTGCTTCAGTTTTTCATTTTTAGTAGAGATGGGATCTTACTCTTGCTCAGGGTGGTCTTGAACTTGTGAGCTCAAGCCATCCACCTGCCTAGGCCTCCCAAAGTGCTGGGATTACAGGTGTGAACCACAGCATCTGGCCTTCTGTGAGGACTCTTTTGCTTATCTGTGGTGTCTGGGGTGGTGGATGTTATGAAAAATACATATGGACCTTTTGGTGGCTCATCAGCTTTCATCATCAGTGTTTGTGTATTTAACGTGAGGCCCACAAGAACTCTTTGTTGTCCAATGTGTAACAAAGATGAAAAAAGTTTGGACCCCTCTGCTGACTGTTTGACAGTTTAAAATGGAAAGTCCTGCAGAGGAGGAAGTTCCATAATCAATACATGCTTTGTTCTTACCTCGGATTCGAGTAAGGTGCTAAGATCAGAAAACAAATTCTTTATAACTTGATTATAATTTGATTCCTTATGTTCTCAGACTTAAACTTTGTCTACTCTGCTGATGACTTTTGATCTTGACCCTCCAAAGCGCCTTTTAAAGAGTGAAAGCTGAAATTATAACAGCCAGATGACATGGGTGGGGCTGGTTTTAGAGCCTGAAATTCAAGCTTCAAAACTTATTTTTAGTTGTGCACATTTATTTTAAAGTCTTCATCGTGCCAGCTCATGTTCTCTCCGCCCAGATTTCATTCTCTACCTTCTGAAGCCTGCACAGCACAAAACAAGCATTTATAAAGGAGATGATGGGGGACTGCTCATCATTCTAAGTATTTTATTCCCTGGGCATATTTGATTGTGAGAAAGTGTACAAAGGGACTAGTAGGTAAGAATACAGCTTCCACATCATTAACTACATGCTGATTAGTCAGCCTGGGGCCAGCCATGTACTTTTACAGACATTAGGTTCCCTGGACAAAGCAGCATGTACTGCTTATCGTGTAGCTATGCAGTTTTTGTTTATAAATATCACCCCGGTGTATAGTTTGCTAGAGGTGCCAAAATGAAGCAGCACAGTGTGGCTTAAACAATAGCAATTCATTCTCTCACCCTTCTGGAGGCTGGAGTCTCTGATAAAGGCAGCCGCAGAGCGGGTTCTTTCTAAGGCTGCTCTCTCTGGTCGGTAGATGGCTGTCTTCTTTCAGGGACCTTCTGTCATCGTCTCTCTTTCTGTGCATATGTTCTAATTTTTTCCTTACAAAGGTATCAGTTATCTCAGAGTAAGACCACTCTAATGACTTCATTCAACCTTAACTTTCTCCTTAAAAACTCTATATCCAGTCTCAGCGCTTGCAGCTCAGCGGCTAAGGCACCAGCCACATACACTGGGGGGTTCGAATCCAGCCTGGGCCTGACAAACAACAATGACAACTACAACAACAACAACAACAACAAAAAATAGCCAAGTGTTGTGGCAGGCACCTGGAGTCCTAGCTATTTGGGAGGCTGAAGTAAGAGAATTGCTTAAGCCTAAGAGTTTGAGGTTGCTGTGAGCCGTGATGCCACGGCCCTCTCCCAAGGGCGACAGCTTGTCTCAAAAAAGCAAAAAACCCAAAAAAACCCAACTCTATATCCAAATATAGTCATACTCTGAGGTACTAAGGATTAGAACTTCAACATATAGTCTTAGGGGAGCATAATTTAGCTCCTAACTTTTGGGATGTTGGCTTTACTGAATATTAGTGTCTTGGTGAATGAATATCTACTATTTAAATCAAGACCAACATTTTAGAAGAAAAAATGCTGTTGTTTTTTATTTCCCTAAATTATGGCAAAGGTAATCATGGAAAATAAAAGGAAAAGATAGTGATAAAGGATAAAGTGAAAGAAAATGGGAGAATGGTATAAGATATGTTACTTCCCATTTATCGGGGGTAAATGATTGGTTCCCTAATTTTCTGAAGTTTCTAAATTCTAGACCCTGTGTCTTCAGAGGGGTTTCCCCATAAGCCTTTACCTTCATTAAAAGTCTTTATATAATACGTCAATCATAATATACGAATCATATATAATAAATTTCTTCCTAATGCTATGGAAAAATTAATTTGCATACTTGGCAAGTATGCAAAAGCTCAACACCATTTTAACACTCAGAGAATAATTCAAAAGGATTTTAGATGAGAACGATCATATTATTACTGGCTCTAATTAGCACTTTAGAAGGTATAACATTTGTTCTATGCAATTAAGCTTTATTCCAAATTGTGTTAAATTCATTTTTTTCTCCAGGAAACAAAAGATGTGGAAGAAATCTTGAGAAGTAGGAACATTGTAGTCATGAGGCTGTGACTAGGCCAAATACCCAGCTCTTTAACAAGGAAATATGTTATGTACAAAAGCCACGCCAGGCACAGGACTAGCTGTGCACCATGGGTGGACTCGATGCCCTGCATGTCCTGCAGCATTCTCTTGTCCAGGCAGGAATTTCGAGCATCATCCTTTCTTGGTTAGGGATAAGAAGCTCCAGCTAGACACTTCGCTTTGGAGAAGTACAATGGAGAGGATGTGTGGCTGAAGTTGTGTAGAGGAATGGACACCATGCTTGCAAGGACAGTTACTGACTTTTATCACATTAAAAGGAAACACTGAGAACACGACAGTCTCCTGGCAAGCCTAGAGATGTTTTGTGACTTAGAGGTCACAAACCCCCAGGTAACTCAGTGTTCCAGAATGAGATATGATCGTCACTCGTTAGTAAGCATGTGTTAAACATTGATGCTTAGTACTTCTTCATGGGGGTTGTGGGGAGAGAACGCGTGAGGAAAGACCACCTGGCAATCCTTATGCAGCCCTGGTATGTAATTACCCTAACTCTCCACACCTGTCGTGTGTAACCTTAATAGCTGTTGTGGAGGGTGCTCAGGGCTACTCTGCACTTAAGGTTAGCCCGCCTCTTGCAAGCTTGCACTTCCTTTATTTATTTATTTATTTATTTTATTAAATGATAGCTGTGTACATTAATGCAGTCATGGGGTACAGTATGCTGGTTTTATACACAATTTGGAATATTTTCACCAAACTGGTTAACATAGCCTTCATGGCATTTTCTTAGTTATTGTGTTAAGACATTGATATTCTGCATTTAGAAAGATTCACATGTACCCCTGTAAGATGGACCATAGCTGTGGTCCCACAAATCACCCTCCCACCACCCATCCTTTCCCCTCCCCTCCCCTCTCTCTCTCCTATCTCCATATTCTTGGGCTATAATTGGGCTATAGCTATCATATGAAAGCTATAAACTAGTTTCATAGTAGGGCTGAATACATTGGATACTTTTTCTTCCATTCTTGAGATACTTTGCTAAGAAGAGTATGTTCCAGCTCCGTCCATGTAAACATGAAGGAGGAAAGTCTCCATCTATCTTTAAGGCTACATAATACTCCATACATATACCACAATTTATTGAACCATTCGTGGATTGATGGGCACTTGGGCTTCTTCCATGATTTAGCAATTATGAATTGGACTGCAATAAACATTCTGATACAAATATCTTTGTTGTAATGTGATTTTTGGTCTTTTGGATATATACCTAGTAGAGGAATTGCAGGATCAAATGACAGGTCTATTTTTAGTTCTTTAAGTGTTCTCCAAACAACTTTCAATACAAAGAGACTTATTAGTTTGCATTCCCTCCAGCAGTATATAAGTGTTCCCCTTTCTCCTCATACACACCAGCATCTCTCTGGTTTTGGGATTTTGTGACGTTGGCTAATCTTACTGGAGTTAGATGATATCTTAAAGTAGTTTTGATTTGCATTTCTCTGATGATTAATGATAATGAGCATTTTTTCATATGTCTGTAGGCCATGAGGCTGTCTTCTTCAGAGAAGTTTCTCTTGAAGTCAGTTGCCCACCCAGAGATGGGATCACTTGTTCTTTTCTTGCTAATATGCTTGAGTTCTCTGTGGATTCTGGCTATTAAACCTTTGTCAGAGACATAACCTGTAAAAACCCTCTTCTCCCATTCTGAGGGCTGTCTGCTTGCTTTACTTACTGTGTTCTTGGCTGTGCAGAAGCTTTTTAGTTTGACCAGGTCCCAGTAGTGTATTTTTGATGTTGCTTCAATTGCCCAAGGAGTCCTCCTCATAAAATTTTCACTCAGGCCGATTTCTTCAAGTGTTTTCCCTACACTTTCTTCCAATACTTTTATAGTTTCATGTCTTAAATTTAAATCTTTAATCCAGTGACAGTCTATCTATCTTAGTTAATGGTGAAAG
>CAUYTI010116954.1:0-18440 GCA_963575145.1 Galago senegalensis
CCCGCCAAACAACAATGACAGCTGCAACCAAAAAATAGCCGGGCGTTGTGGCGGGCGCCTGTGGTCCCAGCTACTTGGGAGGCGGAGGCAGAAGACTCACTTGAGCCCAGGAGTTGGAGGTTGCTGTGAGCTGTAATGCCATGGCACTCTACCCAGGGGGACAGCTTGTGGCTCTGTCTAAAAAAAAAAAAAAAAAAAAAAATAGATTCTGGACAGAAAAAGGACACTAGGTAAAATCTAAGAAATCTAATAAAGAATGGACTTCAGTAAATAATAATGTATCAATATTGGTTCATTAATTATAACAGACGTATCACTAACATAGATGTTAGCAACATCTGGGTGTGGGACCTGGGTGTGGGGCATATGCAAATTCTCTGAACTGTCTTTATGACTTTTCTGTAACTCTAAAACTATTCTAGAAATTAAAGTCTATACATAATATGTACTATATATGCATTAGATTGAAAAATGAATAAATCTAAATTCTAAGAACTCAGGGATTTTGTTCTGTTCATTATTCTGTCCTCCACTGACAGATCACATCTCCCGACACTTAATAATTTTTGGAATGAATAAATGAGCACATGATTTGTGGCACTGATTTTATTTCTATAATTCTTCATTATTCTTTTATTCCTATAATTCTATCTACAAAAAAACTCTTGTACAGGAAAAGCATTATCTCATATTGGTCAAGAATGAGATAAGTAAACCCAGGCTTATAGAAATTTATCATTACTGGATTGGCCCCCCTAAGTGGTTAGGCTGCCAGCCACATCGGGGCTAGTGGGTTCCAACCTGGCCAGGAGCCTGCTAAAAACGACAATTACAATAAAAAAATAGCTGGGTGTTGTGGCAGGCACCTGTAGTCCCAGCTACTTAGGAGGCTGAGGCATGAGAATTGCTTAAGGCCAAGAGTTTGAGGTTGCTGTAAGCTGTGACACCACAGCATTCTACCAAGGGTGACATAGTAAGACTCTGTCTCAAAACCAAAAAAAAAAAGAAAGAAATTTACCATTACTAAAGGGAATATGATTTTTGAATGGAAAAATAAAAATGAAAAGAACCAAACTGCTACTCTTATTTCTTGTACAAAATTAAACATTAAATAAAGTTCAACTGCTTCTTAAAAAAAAAAAAGGAAAGAAACATTCATTAATGGATCTATTCAACAAATATTTATTATATCTTTACTGTAATCCAGAAACTATACCAAATGCTGGGGACTCAAAAATAAATAAAAACATAAAATAAATAGGTTAGCTATAAGGAAGGATGGTGAGAGCCTGGCTGATACATAGAATGATAATGACATAAAATGGTTGAGTCTGAGGTACCTGCTCTGCGTACCATGGGAAAGTACACCAGGAGCACCCTAACCCTGTATGGATAGAAAGTGACAAACGATTCCCGAGCAAAGAAAAGCAAGCAGGCCCAAACGACAGATGTGCAGGGAGACAGGGGAAATTTTGTAACTTGGGGCACTAAGTGCAAGGCAACAGTAACAGCTGGTGCTGGGAGGGCAGGCAGCACCTGACCATCACAAGGTCTGGGGAGTCACTAGGGGGGTTTACGAAGGCCAGTGAGATGGATAAGATAAGATGGGTGTCTTCAACTGATCACATCTCTCTGGAGACAGAGGCAAAGACTGGGCAGAATATCAGTATGAAGTTGTAGGAGCAGATCAGGCAAAGATGGTGAATAAGGGAGAGAGCTGAGATCTATTTAGAAGATAAAAGAGGCAGACTTAGCAATTATTGAATATTAGATGGGCATGCCTCTTAACTCATTTTTCCATTTCACCCCTTGCCCTCTTCAAACCATTCCCCCCCACAGCAGACAGAATTATCTTTTGAAAGTATAAAGCAGGCCAAGCGCAATGGCTCACATCTGTAATTGCTTGAGCTCAGGAGTTCAAGATAAGCCTGAGTAACAGAAAGACCCCATCCCTACTAAAAATAGAAAAAAACAGACAGGCATAGCAACTCATGCCTGTAGTCAGTCCCAGCTGCTCCGGATGCTGAGGCAATAGGATTGATTGCTTAAGCCCAAGAGTTTGAGGTTTCTGTGAACTACAATGACACCAGGTCACTCTACCAAGTGCAACAGAGTAAGACTCTGTATCAAAAAATAATGACAATAATTTTTTTTTTTTTTTAGACAGAGCTTCACTTTGTCGCCCTTGGTAGAGTACAGTGAGGTCACAGCTCACAGCAACCTCCAGCTCTTGAGCTTAGGTGATTGCTTCTCTTGCCTCAGCCTTCTGAGAAGCTGGGACTACAGGCGCCCGCCACAGTGCCCAGCTATTTTTTTTGTTGCAGTTTGGCTGGGGCCAGGTTCAAACCTGCCACCCTCAGCGCCCTACTCACTGAGCCACAGGAGCCACCCAATGACAATAAATTTTTAAAAAAATGAAAACATAAAGCAGATCATCTAACTCTTGGTTTAAAAACCTTCCAATGGCTTCCCATTAGATTATTCCAAAGCTAAACTCCTTAGTATGAACTCCAAAAGACAACACAATCAAGTTTCTGCTTTCTTGTCTGACTGCAGCTCATGCTACCCTCCTCCAGCCACACTGCTTTTCTTTTAATTCCATAGAAATATCAAGTTCCCTCCTGGTTCAGAGCCATTCCTTATGCTAAAATGCTCTTTCTCCTATTTGTTCCATGGATCTTGACTTCAATGTTACCTCTCAAGAGGGCCAACGAAAGAAAAGGTCTCTCTCCTGCCACCACCAAATACTCTCCATCACCGCTGTTTCCTTCTTTGCGCTTAATTTGCAAGTACAGTCCATTCTTAATTGTGGTAGTTAATTTTATGAAGCTACTGCAAACACTGAACAAGTGAATATTTAACCTTTGCCCCAAGAGGAAACACAGGGTCAGATTCCTATAAACCTCTGGTCATAACATTTTCTCTAGCCAATCAATATATAACTGTTTTATGTGTGTTTCTATTTAAAGATAATATTATTCAATATTCTGTACATTGTTGATTCACTAGTATTGAATTCACGGCTAATAGCACTGTAATTTAAGCCTGAACAAAACTTACCATAGGGCACATCACAGTATTCTTGCACTCAGGAACTCCAGAGAACATGTTAGCACCACACTGGGGGCTGCTGTTATCAGCAAAATTGCCAACAACAAAAAAACTACAAAAATGCAAAAGCATGTGGCACTAAATAGATCACAAAAATGATTCTCATTTTTAGAATGAGAGTTAAAACAAGAAGGCAGAGTGTTTGTTGCCTTGTTCAACCTCAGCTGGGAATGTGGGCACCAGGTGACTCAAACTTCTCACCACCTGCACATGTCCATAAATGACTCCCGAAGTGCTGAGAGTACTGATTAGGGGGTTACAAATTAATTTTAGTGAATAGGTAGATTCACAAACATAGACGCTGCAAATAGTAAGGGTTAACTATATTGGATTACCACTATTTGCTTTACAATCTGTAAACCCACAAGCACAGGGGAGAGGCCAAGAGTGTCTGCTCTCCTAGCATCTGGCACACAGTAGGCATTCAACAAACACTTGAGAATAAACGTTGAATGTTCAACCGGCCGGTGGATAAATAAGCACGAAGGGCAATCACAGGACAAGCTTAAGGTAAAATGAAGACATGCTAAATAATTACAGGCGTGGTAACTAGTCGAAAACGATGTGAACAAAGCACCATGGTAGGAAATTATAGGGAGACATCACCAGGACGCCAGGGAAGGCCTTTCTGAAAAAGTGATTTTTAAGCTGAGGACTGAGAAACACAAAGGAGCAAGTTATGTGAAACAAAGTACATGGATGTGGAAAATTCCAGGCAAAGAGAACAGTAAATGTAAAGGTGCTTAATGCCTGCACACTACTACTCGAAAGTTAAGGTGAAAGGCTTGTACATAAGCATTAGTGCCTGAGTAAGTTCATCACAAATACCTCCCAGGCTTCCAGAAGCAATAATTTGAACCTTTCAACACCTCCCAGAGCTGTCCAAAGATTCCTTTCTCAAAACCCTGTAAAACAACGTAGATAAAGACCCTGCTATGGATAGCTGCTCCCTCCAAAACTCATGTTGAAATTTGTAATTCCCAATATGACAGTGCATAGAGGGCTCCACCCTTGGGAGGGGAGTGGGAGTGGTGCCACCTCTTGCTCTTCTTCACCTCTGCCCTTTTACCTTCCACCCTTGCCAGACGCTGGCACCTTGATATCAGTCTTCCCGGCCTGCAGAACTGCAAACCAATACACTTCCGTCTATTATAAATTACCCAGTCTCAGGTATTGTGTTTCAGCAGCACAAAACAGACTGTAACAGACACTGAGACCCATTGATAGTCAACGATTAGGGCGGCGCCTGTGGCTCAAAGGAGTAGGGCACTGACCCCATATCCCGGAGGTGGCGGGTTCAAACCTACCCCTGGCCAAAAATTGCAAAAAACAAACAAACGATTAGGAAAACACTGCTAAATTTATCAGTGGGGATACATCAGAATAAAGAGCACAGGAGGACCTTTCCAACTTCCCTTACTTCCAAGGACCCTGAATCCCTCTGTCCTATTCTTTCTCTTCTGTGCTCGCTCACGTTCGGCAAATAGAAAATTTATTCTTATTTTGGTTATGCAATATAATAAGTCTGCAAAACAGTAACAATAATCAAGGATATGATGTGGCTTTTGTCATTCAGAGGACGTAAAACTGGGGAATCCTATGAAGACTAGAAAATTACATAAAAAAGAAACATGTAATAAATGCCCCCTTCATATAATAGGTACTAGACAAAATTACTTTTATATATGAATAACTGCGGCAATAAACACAGAAGTAATGGCATCATTAGGAAAAGCAAAATTATTCAGGCAATGAGCAGACCACTGGTGGTCCCCAGAATCAGTCTACTTCACCATTACTGAGAACATACCATTATGAATAAATGAAAACCACAGGATATACTCATTTTCCCAAGATTTGTATGCTTATAGGGAGGTCAACTGTGGTGGATTCCAGGAAAGAAAGCACTTCTAGTGTTACGGCCTTGACAGGTTGGGTAGAAGGAGAAGATGAAACATATTAAACATCAACTCATAGCTAGCCAGGTACAAGTACTCTCTTATTAGTTAGTGCACAAAACATGGACCTGTATCTTTCTCTGATGAAACCATCTCTGTCACACCAGTTAGAGTCAACCTGCACTGAGACTTGTGGAAGGAATTCTAGAGAAACAATGTGGCTAATCTACTCAAGGAGACTGAGGTCCAAACAGGGTAACTCCACTGTTCTATGATGGTGGATCAACTGGTTTAGAAACAAATAAGAATTTTATAATGAAAATATTTAGAAATAAGAGTTTTATCATGACAGTAAGAGTGATCAGGTGTTCAAGGCCACCAGAAAAGTCTCACGTAGCCCACTGTGCTAACCAGAAGTATAAGACTAATATTGCTACATAAAACAGCCAACTAGATTTTTATTATTTTGACAAGAAAATGCAATCCTAGTGTGTAACAACAGCAAAAGCATCAGGGCACTACCCGTAACAACTCTAGGCAGGGTTCCAGGGCTGTACCACTGTCATCAAAAACTTGCTAATCCTCGGGCGTTGTGGTGGGTGCCTGTAGTCCCAGCTACTTGGGAGGCTGAGACAAGAGAATCGCCTAAGCCCAGGAGCTGGAGGTTGCTGTGAGTTGTGTGACACCACGGCACTCTACCAAGGGCGATAAAGTGAGACTCTGTCTCTACAAAAATAAAAAATTAAATTAAATTTAAAAACTTGCTAATCCTTTTTGATAGTGGTTATTTAAATTCAAATAATTAAAATTAAAAATTCAGTTCCTTACTAAGCCAGATTCCCAGTGCTCAAGAGCCACATGGCTAGTGGCTATCATATTAGACAATGCAGAAACAAAACAGAAGCTTCTCACCTCTCTATAGCATCCTAAAAGAAAGCAGCTTTCTGTGAACGGATGGGTGGTAATGGTCGCACAGCAACGTGGATACATTTAATGCTACTGAACTATATACTAAGAAATGGCCAAGAGAGTAAATTTTATGTTATAAATTTTTTAAGGCAGCTGTCTTAATTATGTTATACTCTCTCCATAAATTCTAAAGTATGGCACAAAACTATAACTGCTCACTAAACAAAACCTCTTCAAGTATGGAGCATGCCAAAGCCAAGAATTTGTAAATGACTGTCAGTATGCAAAAAGAGCCAATGTCTGCGGTCCAATTCTACTGCCTGTGCTTTGATTTTCTGAGTTTTCACATGTCCTTGACCAGGCCTTACATTCATCTGTACCATAACTAGAACCTCTTCTCAAATACCCCACAAAATACTCCCCTGAGTTAATCTCTTGAGATTCTAACATTAGTGCCATTGGTGACATCTTGTTGGCTTTTAGCTATGTGGAAATATGGATGGGAAATAATCAATTTTTTTTTTTAAAAAGGGCTGAAATTAACAGCACAAGTAAAATGGGGTAGGGACACACATACTCTAAAATCTCATTCTTTCAGAATTTGACTAAAAGAGGTAAATCAGTTTGCTAGAAAAGCAGCAAAAAGCTTGTGTCTATGTGGGGGTGGAGCAGGGAGAACAGGAAACAATGGCCCCAAAGTAAGAATAACTTGAAATCTCTGCAAGGTAAACTGTAATTGTACTTAATCACCCACAAAATTCAATGTGCCCTAAATTATGAAATCTTACTCCAGAAGCCTATCTTTAACCATTTCTGGGGTTTGCATATAATGTACACTCCCCATCTGAGGCATATCTGATAGGTGCAGTAACTTTTAGGAACAAAACTCCCCATGTAAACAGTATCACTCCACCCATGAGGTCACAGAGTAAAAGCAAGCCACCTGAATCCAAGCCAGAACTATCTTCCCCACACCTTCCAAAGCATAACGCAACATGAGGAAATCCTAGGCCAGATACCAGATCTGATACATGGCTTACCTTTCATTTAATCCAGAGCAAATCTAAAACTACATGTGTGCTGGTTGGTGCTTTAAAATCAACATATCTAATAATTCAGGTATCTGAAAAATCTCAGCATCCTAACAGAACTATCCTCCCTCCTATCATCTGAATTTGATGTCACTTCTTAAATTAGGAGTCATAAGTACAAAAACAAAATCAGTTACTAAAAGGTGGCTGTGAAGATGGGTGATCACGACAGTAGATAGCTTTTGCTGTGTGTGGAAAAGACACTGCCCAACTACCATCACGCACGCAGCCCTGTATCTTGCTAATTCAGGCTACCCACACCTGTTAACTCGGGAGCTATTCCCACCATTTGCTCTAAAAGCAATCTGGACCATGTGGATTCAAATTTCCTCTCCCCCAGAGCCACTACCAACTGAGCCAAGACCTCCTCAATTGGGGCTTTAGTACATTCTTCTTCCCCAGCTTTAGTTTCGGGGCTAGGTAAATGGGCTGAGCTTTACAGCAAAAACCAAACATAAAATCAAAAATAAGTAGATACGGTCAGTGGAAGTAAGGAAACTGGTCCCAGGTGGATTGATGAGGGTCACAGTCCAATGTCAGTGCAAGCAATGAGAAAACGGCACACATAAAGCCACACTATCCTTGGTATGGAAACTGGAAGGAGGGAATCACAGCCCTTCAAAGGTACCAGGATAGCTGTATACACCTAGGACGGGGACTGGAAAGATATCAAATATGACTCAGCTGCAGGAACGTACACCCAGAGATACTCAGAAATGGGAGAGATATTAAACAGACGAGGTAAGACTTGGGTGACTACAGTTATCCCAGCAATGTTAGGGATAAAGTACTGAAAAAGAATACAAGACCCATTATCTGCAACATGAAATACTAGAGGACAGCAAAGATGGTCAACAGCTTCTTAGGGAAAGGGTCTTTTTTCTTTTTCAAAACAGAGTTTCACTCAGTTGCCCTGGGGTTGAGTGCCATAGTGTCATAGCTCACAGCAACCTCAAACTCTTGGACTTAAGTGATCCTCTTGCCTCAGCCTCCCAAGTAGCTGTGACTACAGGCACCTGCCACAATGATTGGTGTTTTGGCTTTTTTTTAGAGACAGGGTCTTGCTCTTGCTCAGGCTGGAAGGAAAGGTTCTTTAAAACCAGCATTCTATACCCAGCAGTGATCAAATGTGGAGAAAAATAAAGGCATTTCATTTAAGGGTATATAAGGGCATAAAGTAATTACCCCAAAGCACTTTTATAGGGAAAGAGCATAGAGAATATACTTTAGTGATATAAAAACTAAATTTTAGAGGCTTGGAGCCTGTAGCTCAGGTGCCAGCCACATATACCAAGGTGGAGGGTTTAAATCCAGCCGGGCCCGCCAAACAACAATGATGGCTGCAACCAAAAAAAATAGCCAGACGTTATGGCAGGTGCCTGTGGTCCCAGCTACTTGGGAGGCTAAGGCAGGAGACTCGCTTGAGCCCAGGAGTTGGAGGTTGCTGTGAGCTGTAATGCCATAGCACTCTACCCAGGGGGACAGCTTGAGGCTGTCTCAAAAAAAAAAACTAAATTTGAGGATGGTGTCCGTGGCTCAGTGGGTAGGGCACCAGCCACAAACACTGAGGGTGGCAGGTTTGAACCCAGCCCAGGCCAGCTAAAACAACAATGACAATGACAACCCTCCCCCACCCCAAAATAAATAGTTGGGTGTTGTGGCGAGTACCTATAGTCTCAGCTACTTGGAAAGCTGAGGAAAGAGACTCATGTAAGCCCAAGAGTTTGAGGTTACTGTGAACCGTGATACCACAGCACACTATGAAGGGTATAGCTTGAGACTCTGTCTCAAAAAAAAAAAAAAAAAAAACACACACACAACTAAATATGAATAAAAATTAAAGACATATAAAAAATCAGAACAAAATTAAACTTAATACATAACATTTTTTCCAAAACAGAATATATCGTCTTTTCCAGTGTCCACAGAACTTTTTTCAGATTATCATTCAATATGCCACAAGGGAAATCTCAAAATTCCAAAAAGCAAAAATCATACTGGCTACACTAATGATCTAAATGCAATAAAGGCATGGTGGCTCATGCCTATAATCCTAGCACTTTGGGAGACCAAGGTGAAAGGATCGCTTGAAGTCAGGAGTTCAAGACCAGCCTCAGCAAGAGACTCTATCTCTACAAAAAAATAGAAAAAAATAGGAGGGCCTGATGGCATACACCTGTAGTCTTAGCTACCTGGGAGACTAAGGCAGGAGGATCACTTCAGCCCAGGTGCTGGAGGTTTAGTTCATTCTTTTTTGTAGAGACAGAGTCTCACTTTATCGCCCTCAGTAGAGTGCTGTGGTGTCACACAGCTCACAGCAACCTCCAACTCCTGGGCTTAGGCAATTCTCTTGCCTCAGCCTCCCGGGTACCTGGGACTACAGGCACCTACCACAGTGCCTGGCTGTTTTTTTTTGTTGCAGTTTGACTGGGGCCGGGTTTGAACCTGCCACCCTTGGTATTCTTAACTAAAATTAAAAACAAAGCTGGGCATGGTGGCTCACGCCTGTAATCCTAGCAGTCTGGGAGGCCGACCGTGGGTGGACTGCTTGAGCTCAGGAGTTCAAACCAGCCTGAGCGAGAGCAAGACCCTATATCTACTAAAAATAGAAAAACTGGGCTCAGAGCCAGTGGTTCAAGCGACTAAGGAGCCAGCCACATACACCTGACCTGGTGATTGCCAATCCAGCCTGGACCCGCCAAACAACAATGACAGCTGCAACCAAAAAATAGCTGGGCATTGTGGCAGGCGCCTGTAGTGCCAGCTACTTCGGAGACTGAGGCAGGAGAATCAGTTGAGCCCAGGAGTTTGGAGGATGCTGTGAGCTGTGATGCCACAGCACTATACCCAGGGCAACAGCTTGAGGCTCTGTCTCAAAAAAAAAAAAAAAAAGAAAAACTGAGGCAAGAGGATCACTTGAGCCCAAGAGTTGGAGGTTGCTGTGAGTTATGGTGATAACACTGCACTCTACCCAGGGTAACAGCTTGAGACTCTGCCTCAAAAAAAAAAAAAAAATAATAATAATAATAATAAATAAATAAAACTAAATTAAATCAAAAAAATCTTTAAAAAATACTATACTGGGCCAGCCACAGTAGTTCACACCTGTAATCCTAGCACCCTGAGAGGCCAAGGCAGGTGTATTGCTTGAGCTCAGGAGTTTGAGATCAGCCTGAACAAGAGCAAGACTCCCCCTTTACTAAAAATAGGGAGAAAACAACAACAACAAAAAAAACTAGCAGGGCATGATGGCTCAGTACTTGTAATACTAGCACTCTGGGAAGCTGAAGCAAAAGAATCACTTATGCCCAAGAGTTTGAGAGTGAACTGTGAACTGTAATGCCATAGCACTCTATCCAGGTGACAGCTTGAGACTCTGTCCCATTAAAAAAAAAAAAAAGACTAGCAAGGAATTGTGGCAGGTACTTGTAGTATCAGCTACTCAGGAGACTGAGGCAAGAGGATCTCGTACCCCCAAGAGACTGAGGTGTTATGAGCTAAGATGACGCCGCAGCACTCTACACCCCAGAGCAACAGAGATGCTGTCTCAACAAGAAAAAAAAATTATTCTGAATGGTATAGACTATTTAGAAATACAAGATGCCGAGACATTAAAACTTAAGGAGAACAGGCAAAATAAGGGACCCAGGAAGATAAGATAAAATGCCTTATATGCTTTCATTAGAAAATTTTTAAAAGACTGAAACTGATTAAATATTAAGCTCAATAAGCTGGAATCATGTTAAAATAAACTACAAGAGTTTATAAAATAAAGGAGATTAAAAAAAAATTAAAAAAAAAATAAAGGAGAAATTAAACAGAAAACAAAACAAAAAAAAAAGAGATGACATAGATTGTATCACAAAGAAAAAAAGATCAAATATAAACATCATTTATTTAGCACCTCCTAACTCCAAGTACTGCATGCCAGATGCTAGGGATATGTTTCATATGGACCAACATATGCTGTCTTGATTCAGACTACAGATGGTCTAAAAAGGATTCCTAGAAGAAAAACCCAGGACATCAGTATTTCTAGTTTCCATTTTTATTCCTTTATATTTTGACTCTGTTCTTATTGGAAAGTAAAAACTTCACATTTATTTGTATCCAGTATTTTCCTGGTGGTTGGATTTCCTCTTTTAGCATCACTCATAGTATGCAGTTACAGTGAAAAAACCATGCATATCTCAGTTTCAACATCCTGTTCATTTGTCTGTTCCTTCATTTTTCTTTGCAGTCAGAGCTCTGTCTCCCCTCTCATTCTCCTATCTACAGTTTAAAGGTGAGGATGTTAATTCACACAGCACACCACAGCTCTTACTGTACAACCGTTAACCTGGCACCAATATATTCACGTGGTGTACAGAGTATCATAGATGGTGGTAAAAGCACCAGGCATGTGCTGTTGCTTTATCAGATACGATAAATAATACACAACTAATGCAATATATCAATTTCATTCTGCCTCTAGTTATTTGATACTATACAATACTCATCATACTATCTAAAACTACAGGTAGTACCTCTACTGAAAGCCAGTGCTAAAGACTGAATGAGATTTCACAAGCAGTAATACACACAAAACACATTTACCTACCTCTGTCTTTTCTTTTTTTTTTTTTTTTTTGAGACAGAACCTCAAGCTGTCCCCCTGGGTAGAGTGCCGTGGCATTACAGCTCACAACAACCTCCAACTCCTGGGCTCAAGCGAGTCTCCTGCCTCCGCCTCCCAAGTAGCTGGGACCACAGGCGCCCGCCACAACGCCCGGCTATTTTTGGTTGCAGCCGTCATTGTTGTTTAGCGGGTCCAGGCTGGATTCGAACCTGCCGTCACCTTAGGTATATGTGGCTGGCGCCTTAGCCGGTTGAGCTACAGGAGCTGAGCCGTACCTCTGTCTTTTCTATGTTCTATCTTAAACGTTTTGGAAATGGAATTGGTGTCTCCTTTCCACTAACCTATCAAACCAAGTGTAAAATTACAACTGTTTTCACTTTGCCATTTTCCCAAACACACAGAACTTAAGAATTCTTTGATTCCCCTCATGTCTAACAAAAATAGAAACCCTGAGGCAAGAGGATCTCTTGAGCCTAGGAGTTACAGGTGCTGAGAACTATGATGCCACAGCACTCTACCCAGGGTGACAGCTTGAGATTCTGTCTCAAAGAAACGAAAATAAAAAAATAAGAAAAAAAAAGAATTCTTTGATCTTAAGATGACATTATCACTGAAGGGACAGAACCCCCTCTCTTCTATTATACTGGTCCACTTTTTGCAATATTATATCATTAGGAAAAAGAGATAGGTGAGGTATTTGTATCAACACTTACTGAAATGCTAATTAAATGCCATAATAATAGAACAATTACATGAACATAATCCAGTGGGTCAAATTAATACAATATAGTTATTGTTTGTTTTATCAGAAACAAGCTGGTATAAAAATGTCTTTAAACTCCAAACGGTACATCAGCCTCTCTCACTATTAGGATCTGCAGCAACAACAGTCTGCAGGAAATGCCTCAAAGAACTGAAGGACGTGGAATTTATTTTCATGATTACCATGCCTCTCCCTCACACGATAATTATTAATTCAATAATCACTGAGCAACTGTGTATCAGCACTAAGGAAGCTTTGCATATTAATGTTAAGAGACACAAGGATCATCCAAAACAATGAATTCTTAGAAGTCTGAAAGTTATCTTTTAAAACAAAAAATTCCTAAAAGTCATCTCCATTTGTCTTTGATAAGGTTTGGTTATTGAGAAATTACACTTAAATACTAGAACATGTGATGTGCTGATGATAACCAAAATGTAAAAATTAAATCATAAAACTTCCCAGTGGGTCCTGAAAACAGTTTAGGAAGCTATGAGCACAAGTTTAGACATCCTAGAGAAACATCCAATTTGTGTTAAATCTCCAACTAGTCTCTTCACAGCATATATTAGTAAAAACACAGGATGTCTTACAGAGCAATCCACAGAGAGAAATCACGAACTAAAATAGCAAAAAACAAGGCTGGTTCCAAAACCCAGTCACTGCTGTTCATTCTCTTTTTCATTCCCCAAATGTTTATTTGGTTTCTACTGTCATCTGCTTAGTAATGTACTACATGTCCAAAGCATGTGTTTTATTTTGAAGTTTTCTTTCTTTTTTTTTTTTTTTTTTTTTTTTTGAGACAGAGCCTCAAGCTGTCCCCCTGGGTAAAGGGCCGTGGCATTACAGCTCACAGCAACCTCCAACTCCTGGGCTCAAGCGAGTCTCTTGCCTCTGCCTCCCAAGTAGCTGGGACCACAGGCGTCCGCCACAACACCCGGCTATTTTTTGGTTGCAGCCGTCATTGTTGTTTGGCGGGTCCGGGCTGGGGATTCGAACCCGCCACCTTAGGTGTACGTGGCTGGCGCCTTAGCCGGTTGAGCTATAGGCACCGAGCCTATTTTGAAGTTTTCTTAAAGAGACAATGTCTCATGTTGCTGAGGCTGAAACACAGTGGCCCAATTAAGAGTCAGTAGCCTCTAACTCGTGGGCTCAAGTAATCCTCCCACATCAGCCTCCCATGTCTTTTGTATCATTACTGATTTTATGGCTACTTGTTCTAAGAATATTTAGTGAGCGATGTTGTAATCTCTGAGATTCAATGTTTTGAATTTTGATGAAATCCAATTTATCCATTTTTTTTTCTTTTGTTGCTTATATTTTTGGTGTTACATCTAAGACTCCACTACCAAATCCAATGTCATAAAGATTTTCCCTTACATCTTCTAAAAGTTTTATGGTTTTAGCTGTTACATTTAGGTTGCTGATCTACTTTGAGTTAATTTTTATACATGGTGTGAGGGTGGAGTACAACTTCATATTTTTTCATGTTGTCCCTGCATCATCTGTTGAAGGAACTATTCCTTCTTCACTGAATAGATTTGGCACGCTTGTTGAAAACCAATATATTGGTTTATTTCTGGACTTTCAATTCTTACGCCAAGGCCACAGTTTTGGTTACTATAGCTTGTAGTAAGTTCTTAAATCAGGAACTGTGAGTCCTCCAACTCTATTGTTCTTTTCAAGATTATTTTGGCTATTCAGGTCCCCTGCCAATTCCAAGTGAATTTAAGGATCTGGTTTTCCATTTCTGTAAAAAAAAAAAAGTGTTAGAATGTTGATACAGATAGCTTTGAGGAGTATCAACATATTAACAGTATTGTTTTCTACCTATGAATGTGAGATGTATTTCCATTTATTTACGTCTTTTCTTTTTTTGGAGACAGAGCCTCCAGCTATTCCCCTGGGTAGAGTGCCGTGGCATCACAGCTCGGAGCAACCTCCAACTCCTGGGCTCAAGCAAGTCTCCTGCCTCTGACTCCCAAGTAGCTGGGACAGCAGGCGCCTGCCACAACGCCCGGCTATTTTTTGGTTGCAGCCATCATTGTTGTTTGGTGGGCCCAGGCTGGATTTGAACCCACCAGCTCAGGTGTATGTGGCTGGCACCTTAGCTGCTTGAGCCACAGGCGCCAAGCTTACTTATGTCTTCTTTAATTTCTTTTCAGCAATGTTTTGTAATACTCAGTGTATGCATCTTTTATGTCCTTGGTTAAATTTACTCCTAGGCATTTCACTCTTTTAGATGCTACTATAAATGGAACTGCTTTCTTAATTTCCCTTTCAGATTATTTATTGCTTGTATATAGAAACACAACTGATTTTTGTGTACTGATCTGCCTTGCAACTTTGCTGAATTCATTAGCTCTAGCTGCTTTCTTGTGCATTCCTTGAGAGAGTGATAAGTGTGAGTGTGTGTATGGTCATGTTATTTGTAAGTAAAGACGGTTTTATTTCTTCCAATGAACTCTACAAACTCCAGTCATCTTGGCCTCCTCAGACTTCCTGCCCCACCTATCTTTTCAAATCAGGGAGACTGGCAGCCTCTACCTGTCCCCCCTCCACAGCCTGAAAACCTCTTCTAGGTAGTGAGATCACAATACTTCACTGTCCAATATCCAACGTCTTGAAAAAATTGCTGATTAATTTATTTTGTCAGATTTTTAAATCATTTTAGGTGACTGTGATGGTTAAATTGATTTGTCCACTTAACTGGGCCACTGGATACCCAGACATTTGATCAAACATTATTTTGAGAATCAGTAAGGGTGTTTGTATAATAGATTAACATTTGAATCAACATACTGAGTCAAGCAGAGATTGCCCTCTCTGATATGGGTGGGCCTGAGACAATCAACTAAAGACCTGAACAGAACAAAAGGGCCAAGTGAGAAGGAACTGCTGCAGGACTGCTGGAGCTGAGTCATCAGTCTTTTCTCACTTTTGGACTCAAGCTGAAACATCACTTCCTCTTGGGTCTCTAACCTGCAGAATTCCCAACAGGAACTGACAGCAAAGGCTCTTGAGGTTCACAAGGCTTTGGACTCAAACTCAAACTACACCAACAGCTTTCCTGCCAACTACAGATCTTAGAATTTTCAGCCTCCATAATCAAATAAGCCAATTCTTTATTGTAAAAATCTCTTTCAATATACACACCTCCTGTGTATGGTTCTCACTTTATTACAAGACAGGTAATTACAACAGTGATGAATAATTTTTTTTCTTAACTCTTCTGTAAGTTGCATACTGTCATCACAGCCATGAGGTAGGGTTCTTTAAACCATCTGCATAAAATACAGGATACCAAAAGAGAGGAAGGTAATACAGAAAAAAGTAGAGGACATGGACTAGGAGATAGAACTTTGTATTTTATGAAACATTTCCATATATTTATCTCACGTTTCATCTTCTAAATAACTGTGAGGCTAAACTGGTAGGTACTTACAGTCCCACTGGACCTGTACATATTCTGACAAGGCCAGACAAAAACATGACTTGAACTCAAAATTAGCAACTTGAAATCACTTGATGCTAAAGTCAAGACACACTGGTTATGGAGACACTTGACTTAAGGGAAACATCTGGGATTTGGAATCAATCAGACCTATGTCAACTTCTTTCCCTGCCTTATTCTTTGCCCCGAATGGTCCTACCATCTTTTCACTGGCCCGTATCCCATGTCCTTACTTCTTTCTTTATGTAACTTAGATTTTATGGTACTCATTTGAAACAATCCCTTCTCCCTAATCCAGTGGTTCTCACACTTTTTCATGCATCAGAAAAACCCAGAAGGCCTGATAAAACACAGATTGTTCACCCTCACCCTCTGATTCAGTATGTCTGGGGTGGGCCTCAACAATCTACATTACTAACACATTCTCTGGTACTGTGGGTCCAGGAATCACACTTTGCTCAAGACCATATTCACACTCCCACTTTCCTAATCGAGCATCTCTTCAAATATCCAATTCCTTCTGCCCTGTACTCACTCTTGCCAAGGAAACAGAGACAAGCAGAAGATAACTTCCACATGGTCCCAACACCACATGGGCTTATCTGCTGATGATCAGTCACTCAGATCATCTGCAAAATCTTCCCTGCTTTTCCACAAGTGTACTCACATTATTCTCACTTCAGGGATTTTTAACTGGCTACCTGGAATGTTCTTCTCTCCAGATACTTGCTTGATTTTCTCCTTCACTTCCTCTAGATCTGCTTAAATGTCCCCTTATTAGAAAGGCCCTCGGCTCGGCGCCTATATCTCAACCAGCTAAGGCGCCAGCCACGTACACCTAAGGTGGCGGGTTCAAATCCCCAGCCCGGGCCCGCCAAACAACAATGACAGCTGCAACCAAAAAATAGCCGGGCGTTGTGGCAGGCGCCTGCTGTCCCAGCTACTTGGGAGGCAGAGGCAAGAGACTCGCTTGAGCCCAGGAGTTGGAGGTTGCTGTGAGCTGTAATGCCACAGCATTCTACCCAGGGGGACAGCTTGAGGCTCTGTCTCAAAAAAAAAAAAAAAAAGGCCCTCTGGCTCAGCACTCTTAGCTCAGTGCAAACACCAAGATTGGCAAGTTTGAACCCAGCTCAGGCCAGCTAAGCAACAATGACACCTGCAACAGAAAAAGATAGCCAGGCACTGTGGCAGGTGCCTGTATTCCCAGCTACTTGGGAGACTGAGGCAAGAGAATCACTTAAGCCCCAGAGTTTGAGGTTGCTGTGAGCTACAATGCCACGGCACTTTACCGAGTGCAATATAGTGAGACTCTGTCTCAAAAAAAAAAAAAAAGGCCCTCCAAGACCACATTATAAAAACTACCAATTCTCCCCCACCTTGAGTCACTTTTCTCCCTGACACTTACTATGCATTCTTGCCTGATGGTTTACTTAGGTGTCTATTTGTTTAGTTCTGTGGAGACTGAGCAGAATGGAGATAGAAGCAGTCCTTCTCTGGGATTAGAGAGCACAAGACAAGAGAACAGACAGCTATGTAATCCCTGTACCTGAGAAATCTGCAAAAGAAAAGAGAAACAAAAACAAGAAGCCTAGGGCTCAAGTGAAAGTGTGAAGAGATTGTTTAAAGACGTTGAATACTGTGATGTGGGGAAACACAGTTGCTTAAATACCTGAAAGAAATGGGCTCACAGAGATGTTTTCCTTTGTTAATTAACAGGTATCTACTGAGAGTTTACTACACCCATGGCACTGTGGGGAAACAGTTCATACCCACTGTGACAGGGGTCCTCAAACTTTTTAAACAGGGGACCAGTTCACTGTCCCTCAAGACCATTGGAGGGCCGACTGCGGGCCCCAGGACAAGTCAGCTGCTAAGCAGGACAGGCAGCAGTGGCAAAAACACCTTGCGGGCTGGATAAATGTCCTAGGCGGGTTACATGTGGCCCATGGGGCGTAGTTTGAGGACGCTTGCACTGTGACATCAGATTCAGTTAATCTTCCCAAAGATTAAGATAGGAAGTATAGAGGGCAGTGCCTGTGGCTCAAAGGAGTAGGGGCTGGCTCCATATGCCAGAGGTGGTAGGTTCAAACCTAGCACCTGCCAAAAAAGAAAAAGATAGAAAGTAGGAATGATCCCATAGGCCTTTCTGTACTTAATCAGAGACATTCCACTGATAGATTTGCCCACTACAAAAATACCACACAGGCTTCTCCTCCCAAACAATTTCATCCTTCCTTTGTCCCTGACCTTACTTCTAATCGATCCTACAAGGTCTGCAACTTCAAGGTCTCATGCAGTCAAATATCTGATCTTAGGAGTAAACCCTTATGGAAGGGACTGAACCACTCCAGCGTCCCAAACAGGGAATCAATCACTATGCTCACAGAATCCCGATGCCACCCTGACTCTAGGACACACCTCTGTTGGCTGCTCCAAAGTTGTCTTCATGGCTCGACGCCTATAGCTCAACCGGCTAAGGCGCCAGCCATGTACACCTAAGGTGGCAGGTTCAAATCCCCAGCCCGGACCTGCCAAACAACAATGACGGCTGCAACCAAAAAATAGCCAGGCATTGTGGCGGGCGCCTGTGGTCCCA